>JARJEC010033478.1:0-17829 GCA_030264575.1 Tachinus sp. AB-2021
AAACGTTTTACAATTTTTTAGGTTTGCGAGCAATGTTTGCTGCTCGGTGTGAAGAATACGTAACACAAGTGGATGAACTACAACATCAGTTAAATGCTGCAGAGGATGAGAAGAAAACCCTCAATCAACTTCTCCGCCTGGCAGTACAGCAGAAATTAAGTCTCACTCAGAAATTGGAAGATCTTGAGGTCGATAGAGAAATTAGAAATGCCAGAAGGCCTGGCGTGCGTGGTTTTCAAAGAGCGGGTCGGTCAAACCGCGACATGTTCTAGCCCAGGGCACGTCCCGTGGTCCTAGCCATGGCTTTGATCAGCACCCTCTTCCGACTGTAAATCAATTATAATTACAGGTACTTAGCAAACACTTAAAATTAAAAAGAAACGGTGTTAGGTTTAAATCGCGGGATAATGGCAATTGTAAATATTGATATGGAAATTTCCACGTATTAATTTTATTTTCAAATCAAAATTACTGCATTTAATAGTTATTAATTTATAATATTTATTTATTTGTTATTTAAGTAAGATGTCATTATATTTACGTAATATATAGGATAATATTTGCAAGACTTAATTAAAACAAGGAAAATGATCACATAATCGCCAAATAAAAGAAATAAATATTTTGTTATAAATATTAATTACTTCTTTGGCACACCAGTTTTATTGCAATTTATCAATTTATTGTATCTACGATTTGGAAATTAATTTTGAAGTTTGAAAGTGGTGTGCCGAATAGCTAATTTCAAAACGTCAAAAAAATTATTTAATAAGAAGAGTTTGTCTTAAGAGTTAAATACACAAGGAATTAATTTGCTAAGGCAATAACTGGTGCAATATGCAGTGTCGAGACTTCAACACGATTGGAAACTATAGTACTCTCTGAGAGGGCATGTTTACGCTGATAGAAACGTTTCTGACAGATATTGCATAATACAGCAAAAGTGTTGAGAGTTTATACGAATATATAAAGAATTCTCACAATTTAATAGCTTGTGTATTTGAACCTTAATTAGCAACAAATAGGTATTGGAAACAAGTCTAATTATATAGTTGCATGTTATTTATTTAAATTGATTATTAGTTTAGACTTTTTTATCCTTAAGGGCCTCCAAATGAGATATTTTTAATACCATATCAAACATTAAAAAAAATATATTGATTTCATAATATAAAAGCAAAAATGTTCGTTGAATGTGTAAGAAAACATGTGGTTAATGTTAAATAAAATTAAAAACCAGCGGCATGAGCATCCCCTAAGGCCCTATCTATCCTTTTTATGTGTGTGTTTGTATGTAGATAAAGGGGATGCAACGTTCGCTGTTTATTAAATAATTCCGTTGGTTGAGCGTCCAACGTTTTCCAAACTCCGAGCCCATCAACTAACGGAACGGCCCGTCCCTGACCTGCATGTTCATTGTTACTTATGTCCGTATAATCTTATTAGTAAACTATATATATTTTAATAATATAAATAAGTAGTTGAATTTTACGAAACAACGTATCCATACGTTATTATAAACCATCAATATCTGATTATTTTTTTCTTTATCGAAAGGTTTTAATTCGATGTTGTTGATATAAAAAGAAATTATATATGTAGATCGTTATCAGGACAGGTGGATGCTTCTTAATGTTTTTTTATCTAGGAATTTGTTCTATTTTACTTTTATTAATTGTGTATTATTGATTGACCAAATAGTGGTTTATTTTTTCAATGCAGCTATAAACTATTGCTGCCACTTTGATATTTTTGATTATTTTATTTTTAAAAAAGCTAACTAAATAACTGTTATTACTTTTAAATATTGCCTATTTTATGTTATATGTTGTACCTAATATTTTTAATAAAATTTATTAACTAAATTTTTTGTTGTGCTGTTTGATACTTATTATTCTAGAAATTATTGATTGAGACCTTTTAAATTATAGTTGTAAAGGTGAAATGAAAAGGTTTGATAGTTTGTGTACCAAAAAGCAGTAGTGGAATGTGAAAATATATAAGTTTTTTAAAATTTTCCTTTGGTCTATCATAATAGATTGAAACGTCTAATACAATTGAATCGATGAGAATTAAAAGGAACTAACAGCAATTATTTAAAAAAATACATTTCTTTTAGTGGTAATTTCAAAGTATTTTTTATTTCTGAGGAAAAAAAGTAACATTATGTGATTAGATCTAAATTCCACTTGCAAAAATATGTTTTAGTGAAGAAAGCAAATTAGCTATAAAGTTGGTTTCTTTTTTGTAATTTTGGTGCCTTTTAATTCTCAACGATTCAATTGCAAATTTTTTTAAAGTTTTTTTATTTTCATCAAACTAAATCCTTGTCGGAGTTTATTATTCCAAACATTTAAGTAAGTAAATACTTTCGTTTATACAAAAATAATTAGCCAGTGTTTAGGAGCAGATTTCAATTGATTCAGTAAATTTGTAAGAAAATATTGTTCTATTTTCATCAACCAGTTTTTGCAACGCCACTTTTGTGTTTTTAAGTACTTACAAATAAAACAACAACAGTGAAACAATCCTCTCTAAAAGCCATTTTATTTTTAATAATGCCACCACCGTGTCTTGATTCACCAGAGAACTGATATTATCAATTATAAAAAGCGTGTATGGTCCTTATGCCGTTCAATTATAATTGCACAAACGGTTGTGCAAGTTTATTTGTCAAATATAATTGAACGTGTATGGCCACCATAATGTAAACAACAATAAATTTTTATTAACTGCATCTAACAAATTAATCTATCTGTTGTTGCCACACCGTTACGTTCATTTGTTCCCTTTTTCACTACACCGACACCACATGACCATTACACTGCAGTGCTAATGCACCTCGCCGAATCGTTTTACCGAACACAGATCCAGTCTACCATGGTCCATGAATGAGGCTTAAAGCCCCATTTATACCATAATAGTTTTTGTGAGAGTACTCTCATGACTGTGGTGTTTACACGAATTTTACGTCAATTTATTACAACAGTGCTGACAGTTGTCAAAAAATGTCTACTACTAAATTAATTGCAGCAAAAATAAATATTATGGACCAATAGTTAATTTTACAGTGATAGAGTGGATGAACAGAGTGGATGGCTTGCCCAGCTATTTATTAACGAAGAAATTGGACATTAATCACAAAACAAAGGTTTATATCAAATCCCTTGATTGTGTAAAACCTCTGAGTTTAGCACACACATTTACTTGCACTCTCGAGAATAATTGACGTATTTTAATATGATATTTTCTCTTACAATGTCAAAAGTACTCTCAACTATCGAGTCAAATGTGATAGTGCGAGAATACCCTTGGGACAGTGTCACATAGTGACTATCATACTATCATTCAGAAGTCTACATCATGACAGTTATTGGAATAGCTACTCTCACGCAAACTATCATCATGCAAACAAGCCCCGTTTAATTCGAACTAGACTGAAAGCCAGTTGTTCCATACCCGCCGACTTTTTTGAGCCAGTTAAATCAGTCCCTACAGCTACCAAAAGTTTGGATTTTTATTGCGAGTAGGATCGGCTTTTTGTTTTTTAAGGTGAAAAATTTAAAAAGAAAAAAATAATGAATCAAGAATTGTTGCTAAAAGCTGTATAGTGTATACTAAACATCTATAAAATTGCAAATTTTAAAAATAATTTAAAATTAACTTAGATGATTTTTCGAAAATAATTTCATTTCAAGATACAGGGTAAAATTTAAAAAAATATAAATTTTCCACATTCTGGGTTTTAATATTTTTTCTGCAAGAAATGACATATAACCACTCACACTGACTAGTTTATTATTTGCCGTGGCGTTACACATTAATTATTCAGTTTATTTTTGTTTCAATACTATACTATGAAGAGTAAAACAAATGTATGAATTTGATTGCTGTCGCTTGTATCAACTTTGAATTTGTATAATTGATTATAAACATTTTCTGTTTAAATTGTAATGCCAGCTGGGCGTTGTAACACTGGTTGGCCTGCAAGGTATATTGAGTTATCCAGATGAATTCTGACTCTTAATATTTTTCTTCCAAGAAAAGGCGTATAACCACTCACTTTGACTAGTTTAATATTTATTACTTTCTTAATTACAAATACTACTGAAAATGATTACTCCAACTGTGGTACATGCATCCAATCTACTTCTCCTTGACTCTTTCAAAAATAGCAGTGGTGTTTGGTATTGTATTACAAATTCTAAAATCCTCTACATTTTCTACCGTAACAGTGTATAGTAAAGGCTTCAAAAGGCCCAATAGGAAAGAATTCAAGGGATCTAGAGATCAAGCAGGCCATAAGTGAAGTCCAAAGCAAGTAAACTAAAATGTGCTATTGCACCATCGTGCATAAACCATAGTACAATCTTCTCTGCTATTGGTACATTTTTTAGAAAACCAGGTAGTAATTTTTCGTACAAAAAAATTTCGCTATTCCTCACCGGTAAGGCTTCCCATTAGGAATACCTATACAATAAGACGGATCTTCATCAGTTAACACATGTTTCATGAAAGTTCTTCTACAATTGCATTTCTTAAGAAATTCATCATTCATTAGTAAAAAGAATCAGCGACAGTAGTTGCGGGATTGGAATTGGAAGCCATGCACGTGGAGAAAAATCAGCAAAAATAAGTTCCTGAATGCGTTTAATTCTGTATGGATACAAGCATCAGGTACCACATTCATCTACCATGCCACCAACACATTTTCCACTATTTCTACTATTGTTACTGTTTTTGGCCTGGTCCTCCATTTTGTTTAAATGTACCTGTTTTATAAATTCATGAAAAAATACTTTAGAAGGTTTTACTATCAAGAACAGATTGGGAAAATGTTCACCGTATAACCAAATTTCTATTAAGAAACTCGAACATAAAATGCATATCAGTCATCTCGGAGTTCATATTAGAGACCTTTACTAATAATTGTAAAATTATTACACAAAAATATGAGACGATCGACTTTGACATTTAACAAAAAAAGGAAATATGGAAATACATATGTCATACCACATGACATTCTTTCTGTTTATTATTTCATCCATGTTATTTGTAATTAAATTATTCTATCTTATTAAATGTCATAAGGGGAACATTATTAAATAATATGTAAAATATTTATTTACAACTACATCTTGTACAATTTTTATTTCAATTATTTCATCCAACACCTTGATTATATAATATAAAAAGCAAAATTTTAAACTAAAACACATCATGCAGTTATAAATTGCAAACAATTAATAAAAAAAGTCGAATTTAATTCTTCTATATGTACATATCAATTAAATGCAAGTCTAATTTTTTCTAGATTATAAAAAGAGCTTGAAATAAACTATTCGTTTCTGGCTAGTCTTAAAACATGTTGAATAACTTCATCAACAGTCTGATTATTAAGCAAAGCTTTAACAGCTTGATCGTCAATTACAACTGTAAATAATAGTTTAGCATTTTCACGCATACGACTAATATAATCAAAATCTTCATCTGAAGCGGGATCATGTCCACATCGTTTAATAACTGCGTCTAAAATTTTGTCAACTGGTGCTTCTGGCCAACCAAACGCTCGCAAAGTTTTCTCATCGACAAGCAAACTCAATAATTCTTTCATTGAATCAGTTAAAGTCAATTCGTTCCAAATATGAGAAGAAACTATTTCACGTTGTTTGCCAGAAGCTGCTGCATCAGTGGCTGCCGATAATAATTGTTGCTGCAGTCTTCTCTTTTCAGCGCCGGCAAGAATATCTTCGAGAACATCGCGATGTTTGGCACGCATGTGCCGCATTAAGCAATCCTGCCGTATAAATGCACGACCACATTCATCACACGAACAAGGCTGCTCTTTGCGATGAGTTAAAGCGTGTAATTTTAGTGATGCTTTAACAGCAAAACGTTTATTGCAAACATCACATTCAAATGCTGAAAAGGATAATTCTTGATTATATTAAATTGTACTGTTATTTAAATAATTACGTTTTTCTCCTGAATGTAATAACTCATGTCTGGCCAAATCTTCTTTTCGATAAAATGTTTTATCGCAAGTAGGACATTCCATGGGTTGCGCACCTTCGTGAACAAATTTAATATGGGTAGTAAGGCGAACACGGCGGTTGAATGCTCTGTTACAATGAGGACAAGTAAAGGCGTTTTCACCAGTATGATGGAAAATGTGAGCACGTAGTTGAGCCGCTTGAATAAATGATTTGCCACAATAGGTGCATTGATGTGGTTTATCACCTGTGTGTGTTCTCATGTGACGATTTAATGTTTCTTTAGCAGCAAATCTTCTTTTACACTATAAAAATATTGTATAAGTATTTTTTGTTACCGACTGTTTTATTTGATAATAAATATTTATCAGGTAGTAAAACTATTTATTATTAATTTGAATTTTTAGTTTTATTTATATGTTTTAAACAAAATACCTGCAAATAATTTATTTTCATAATTTTTTTTTAAATAAATGACTTGTAAATAATATTTATTATTGTATTAATTTTTTTAAAATAAATTATCCATAAATCATTTGTATCATATATAGCCTAAGATGGGATTTTTCCATCATAAATTGCCCTTACCTTGACACCTAATATTATGGAAAAACTTATATAAGTTTTGCATATACTTCAAAAATATATAGAACCTGTTATGATATGAATAATTGTAATGTAAATTAATTACCTCCATGCATTGATAAGGCTTTTCTCCAGTATGCATTCGACGATGTTTTTTCATTGCGCCACTGGATGGGAAACGTTTTGGACACATGTCACAAGGATATGGACGTTCACCTAAATTAATGAATAAAATTAAAATAAATTTAAGATATTGCCTATATTTAATATAATAAATGCAGCAGTTGTCAAAGAAAAGATATTTAATTAAAATTTATTTATAAAACATCCATTTTAAGAATAATATAATGATTTTTAACCTTCATTGCAACGGTCGCAGTTTTTATATGTACATGTCTGGGCATAAAAAGTTAGAAATGCTGTATCTATTAGATCGGCTGTGCTCGATGAGAGATTAAAATGTATTAAAATTGTTTTAAATGTTTTAAACTTTCTTAAAATTAATATTATTACTACTAACCAGTATGTGTACGTAAATGAACTGCCAACAGTGCACCTCCTTGAAATTCCTTATTGCAATATTGACATGGATATACCTTCTTTTTTTTAATTTGCCCAGCATGTGCTCGCAAATGATCACGTAAATTATCTTTACGGCTAAAGCATTTTTGACAAACCTATTACAAAATAATGATTAATAGATATAATAAATAAAATAATAATAAACATTAACTTACTTGACACTGAAATTTATTCCTAGGTTGACCATCACAACCTGTTTGGGAAACATGCCTGTCCAAATGATATTTACGAGTAAAATCACGATTGCATGCTTTGCAAGAGAATGGTTTGGCAAGAGGATGTGACATCATGTGCTTACGTATACCCTCTTTATCAACAAAAGATCGACTGCAATCGCAGCACTTGTATTTACCATCAGCATCGGTATGCTCGAGACTCAAATGTCGCACAAGATTGCTTTGCATGACAAAGAGTTTGTCACATTGTTTACATTTCAGAACTCCACTCTAAATTAAAAGGAAAACATTTGAAAAATATGTATTGTATTGTATTATCAGAAAAAAAAATTAATTAACTTATTGAAAAATGAGTATTTTCAGTACGAGTAACCAACATTATTTAAATCACAAGTCTGGAAGTTGGGCGAGAGAACCTGATTTTTTCCACTTGTGCAATTTCGGTATTGACATATTGAAATATTTGTTATACAACAAAATTTTATATAAAAGAATGACATAAATCAACTATCAAAATACAATAGACACATATGTAATGTATGAAACCGAACAAAAAAAAAACAAAAAAACAAACTAGTGAACAAATATTTTATAACAATACTTTAGAAACATGTTGAATATTCAACTTACTGTATGTGCAGAATCACATGGTTCTCCACAGCAAGCACATAGTTCAAATGCAAGTGGATCTTCGTTAAAATAAGCTGCCTGTCCATGAGAGACTGTAATGTGTCTTTTTAAACTCTGAAAATAAAAAATAAAATGAAATACATCTTCGTAATTTAATTAAATAAGCGAATACAGTAAATATAAATAAAGCAATACTTTACATACAGGGTGTTATTGTTAAAGAGTATCCACGCCTTATACCTCAGAAAATCAGGGCAAAATAAAAAACTCTCGAAATACGTCAATTTTTATTTCGAAGCAGACAACTTTTGACATATTTTTGACAAGTGTGTCAATTTCCCCCTCCCCTCCGACAACAACCTTTCAAAAATTTTAAATGAGATGACCCACTTTGTGTAACCTCATTGCAAAGGTCTTTACATCAGTAATTTAAATGTGCAATTTTATTTTTTTTAACACATTTAACCCTTAGATGGATGATGGTGGTACCCGGGTACTTTTTCACCATTTGATGTTAAGTAACTTTCAGACTTGAGCTTCTAGGACCTCTTCAATCTACTTATTTTGTTTACTTTTGTGAATTTTTAGATTTGTGCTGTTTGTTGTTAAATAAATGTTGGCCCTTGAAAATACTGCAACGTGTGCAGGCTGACGGTGGTACCTGGGTAACACTATACTTATTGTACCTAAGTAAACATTCAACATTTTTCATTAGGTTAATTTATAATTGACATATGAATAATTACAGAAGATTGAAATTATTACATATTATTTATTTTTACACTCAACACATTCTACAGTTTGATGGGTGTGTTGGAGGCACACAGAAATTTTCCAAATGTTGCATCTTTTGTACTTTTTCACAATTTGACGTTAAATAATGTTTTTGGGCAGACTTTCTGACTTGAACTTCTACATATTTTGTTTACTTTTGTGGATTTTGAGATTTGTGCTAGTTTGTTGTTGCATACTTTTCTCTACACTACAACGTGTACGAACGGACGGTGTATCTGGGTAACATTATACTTATTGCACCTAATAATTACACATTTTTGTTTTAAATGAATAATTCAGAATTAGAAAAAACTATTATAACACAAATTCTCAAATTAGATTATGAGAACGTGTTGGAGATGCTAGTTATGGTGTTTTATTCCAGACTGTACGTTTTTATATATATATATATATATATATATAGATATTATTTTCATAATCATATTCATATCATTATATATTTATAGTGTTAATAACCTCAAAATGCTTCATTTTACTTTAAAGGTTACAGTACGTCAAAGATGACCCCTTTAACATGTTCACTGTGTTACGAGGCATGTATGTCCCGTGCACTTTTGTATATTAAAAATGTACAGAGTTCATACGACCCGTACCGCCTAAAACTACAATTGTTGTCTAAGAACAAATTTCCTACGAATTATATCGTGGTTTTCAGCAAATGTTGTTTCACTAGCACATTCATTAAGTCAACAGTGAGCCAGTGAAATGTATCCATTGGGGGAAAAGAGTGGGGAAAACTGGTACAGTTTATGCCATTTTAGTCACTAGGAACAAATTTATTTTACGTTTTGCTGATGTGTTATAGCCGCCTCGTTCTTCTGATCTAACTATTTGTTACTTTTTGTGAAAAATTGAATGATAACATTTCTCATGAATTTTACAGAATTGATCGGAAACCCTTGAAAGATGTTATGAACAACTTAAAAAATAGGCAAAATAGACTTGAAATTTGCATTAAGTAAGTAAGTTCGTAAGTGTCGAAAATTAGTGATGTTATTTTCCGACCTTAGATAAAAAAATGGTACTATGTATACAACAAATATTTTAATCTTAATAAATAAGCAATTCATGTAAAAACAAACAAGTACTCGTTAATTGAAGCCCATGTGTGTCCCCACTGAATGACACTATACAAAAGCAGATATAAAAAATGTTCATGATTTAGTAGTTTGTTTAAATTGAAATATGTATTATAATTATTGAAAATTACTTACGGCAGTGGTTTTAAAAGTACGTTGGCACACAGTACAAGGATTAGATTCCTCCTCCTCCTCTTCCTGTTCCTCTTTTTTCTGATCAAAATCAGGATCATCAGGATCGGCTTCTTCTTCTTCTTCTTCTTCTTCCTCATCCTCGTCATCTTCATTTTCTGCAATATTATGATCTTGAAAAGCTTGTTGAATTTCTTGTTCACTTGTAAACACACGATCCTCTTCCATATCATATTCTGCTTCTTCATATTCATGTTCTACTTGATATTCGGTAACTTCTTCATATTCCTCACCATCTACGTACATTTGCGATTCGTCTTGAATATATGTTGCGCCTTCTTCAGTAATGATTACATGCTGCGTACTCCCATCTTCACTTGTATATAAGCTAGAAAAAATAATGATTATGACTTTAAATTTAAATGTTTAATACTTTGTTAATTAATTATTTTATGTTGTTAAGTTCTTAAATATTATTTCATTTAAATTTTATCGCTCTATTGCAAAAAGTCTAAGTCACCAATGATATTTTTTCACAAATAGAGTTCAAAGTTACATATCTTGTAATTTTGGATAAAATTAATCCTCTCAAACACATAACAAACTTACATTTTGGGATTTAAGAGTAAAAAATCTATAACCTAAAAAAACTAAAAATAAAAAATGTTTTTTGACGTGTTATTGATTTATAACATTTTTATCATTCCAAACATAATTTCAACATATATATATATAATATAATAATAATAATGTGATATTCATCTAACCAATTTTTACATATTGGTTCATATCCAATATGTATAATACAAATATATATATTATAGTCTAACAATTTAGAACACCAACAATAGACAAAAAATAAAACATAACATAAGAACAAAATTATAAATGTTGCTTTGAAAAAAAAATAGCACCAAAAACTTTAATGGTATTTCATAACTATAAAATAGTTGAAATACAAATATTTGTTATTGTAAAAGTTTATAAATTATCAATTAATTACAGCCAGTTGATTAAAGAATTTGTTTATAGTTATACAAATATTTTAACCCAGTATTAGTCGCTATATGAACATTTTACTCACACTTTTTGTAAAACACGCATAATTTTTTAACACATTTGCTGTCAAGTTAAATTTTGAATACTGTCATACAGTGCCGTGAGTGGTGGATTCTTAAGGTTGTTTTTTAATTTTATTATCTAGTTTACATTTTTAATTGATTGGTTTTTGTTAAAGTTATTAACAAACAATTGAAGTAAACGCAGGTGGCCAACGTGGCCCTGTATGAAAAATAAACGTCTGCATAACAGCAGACTTTTTTTATAACAATATCCTGATTATGCCATAGCGGACACACTAGCGGTCATAAAAAATATCAGCTGGAACACGCATCAGATATTGTAAAGAAAAGTGAGTACTACATTGTCAGTATTTTGTAAACATAGTAAAAAAGGTCAAAAATCCTACAACTTTCAAGCAATCTGAATATTATTTGTATAGTCTAGATAAAGTATTACGAATTACAAACAAATATAAATTTATTTTTATTTTATTATAAATTCGAATATTGCAATAATAAACATAATTAATATTTCTAAAAATTAAGAAATGCTTATATTGTCCAGGCCAATCAAATAATCATGTTTTGTTGCCGTTTTATTTCTTCTTTTAGTAGCATTCGCTTATTATTTAGCGCTGTATTATATTTGTATACTGACATGAAACCTACTTATGCACATTTTTGTGACAATAAAACGGCATTTGAAGTTTGTTGCATTACATTGAAATGTTCGTAACTTTTTTTTTTATTAAATAAAGAGTGTTGTTAAATTCTGTTACTTATAATAAAGTACTGTTTATTAATATTGCAAATGCGGACAAATGTTCACATACATTATTTATGCTAGGCGGGAAACTAAGTAATTGCAAAACACATATTTAAAAAAAAATTTTTTTGGTGCAATACTGGCCCAACAAGATATTTTCTTATTTTTGGGTTTAGAATACATTATTCAACACAAAGATATTAAAAAAATTATTTTGCGGAAAAATGTCATTTATGTGGTTTTTCAGTTGCACGTCAGCAATAACCTACAGATAATTAAAAAGAATAACCTATGCAGATCTAAGCAAAAATACTTCAAGATACATCAAGCAATTAAAATATATCAACCCTTAATTTTGTTTATTTTCTCTTGTCGCACAAATAAAGAAACAAAAAAAACATTTACTGATACAATATAAAATTTATATTTTGTAGCCAAAGTTTACAGTTTTTAGATTGATTGTAATATAATACTAGTTTCCTTTTTAAATAGTTATTGATGTAAATAATATTTAAAATTAATTTATACACCCAACAAATTATTGTGAGCAAGTTGCTCACGTAAGTCAGTAGCAATCACTCATGTGAATATTTATGTACCGAAAAATGCAAAGTTAAGTAGAGAGGGTAGATATTAATTAAATTTTTTTAATATTTCATAAAATTTAATAAACATGTAATTTTTCTGTCCAAATATTTCATGAGCGGTTACCCCCTTGGGTTAAGTACACGTTTTAGCACATTTGAATAGCTCCATTTATGACAAAACAATTAGGCTTTTAGGGCAAATAATACTAAAAGGATTTTTGCTTGTAAGTAAAGTTGTTTGACATTTGTGTATTTTTAATATTTACCTTTCTTGAGAATTTTCATCTTGATAGGTATTTATATGTAAATTTCCATCAGTGTTTGTTGTCAAATGGACCTCTTGAACAACTTGCAATTGATTCGGTGCAGTTGCGTAGATATTAAGTGACTTTATGTCAACAGTTTCAGGCTCAGCAATTTCTTCATTTGTCTCGTCAACTGGTTCCAATTTTTCAATAACTTTTACTTCTTCTGTTTGTTCTTCCATTTTCTATAAAACAATAATTAAAACATTTAATATGAAAACAAATAATTTCATCCAAAATAATACAATAAGTATTATATTTTTAACCGTTTCGCTACAGAAACAACAAATAAATATAGTACAAGTGCGAAAACCAGATAAATACTCGCCAGGCAAAATGAGTTTGATTTCGACAAACTTTCAAATCAGTATATATACTGATTTGTAAGTTTGTCAAAATCAAGGTACAACAAAAGGTACACAAAAACCAGGTAACTTTGAAGACCGTATCAAAAAAAAACAATTTTTTTTCCCAAAATGTTTCGTTAGTTTGAATTTTGTCAATACAATTTTAATTGCTTATTTTATGTACCAATTTGCTTTCTTTTTTTATTATAAGTTACAAGGTATATAGAAATATGGAAATATATGCAAATTACTTTCAAAGAAGAAATCAAATTTAAATTAAAAATATGCTACCTAGCAAAATTTTTAATAAAATTGCAATTATAACGTANTATGTCAGTTTGACTCACGTGCTGTGTTGATTATTTAAAATAATATTTGATAAGTTTTAATTATATTACAAATTTTGCAACGTTGCCAAGCGTAATGAAACCTTGAAAACCAAACGAGGAGTTTCACAGCATTTTGAAATTGAGATTTTCGTTTTCTCTTGGCACTATCTACAAAGTGACCTGGTTTTTATAAGCAAATTAATCCCCACCTTGTAAAGTACATAGTATATCAGATAGGAACGCTGCCAGATTCGTGAAAACAGACTAAACCTCGAAAAAACGCCACGCACAGCACGGAAGGATTAAATAATTATATATATATATATATAGTTTTTGGTGGGTAAGCAACTTTGTCGATCTTATAAAAAAAGAATGCATAATTTGCTAAACAGTTACATTAATTTTTTTAAATGTGAAATATTCAACGTCCTACGATAGATTTTACACGGCTCATAGGACTATGTGAAACAAAATTTGATTTATATCTTATGCATTGTATAGGTTTCGGATATTACTCATTGTCCCTTAGTACAAAGATAAACATAATTAATTGAAATGAAAAAAAAAACAAGAAGGACGAAACCTATACAATAGATAAGATATAAATCAAATTTTGTTTCACATAATCCTACGAGCCGTGCCCCTCTTCTCTATTAATTTATTCAATGAATACAACAGTAATTGAAAGAATGTATGTAACCATTCAGCAAATTACGCTGGTGATCACGAATTCAATATCTATATGTAGTGGAAAGTGTTTAGAAGTATACGGTGGCCAATTTCAAGGTATATTTATAAGGTATAAAAATGATACAATCACCCTTATTATCAGCAACATTTTGTCATCTAATGTGCAAATCATCCAAACTTTCTTGTTTTTTGTCACATGTTGTAGACAAAATGTTGTAGCGAGCGGAATAAATGAAAATCTGACAGTGCAGTGTCGGGCAAGTATGGTAAATGAGGCAGTACTTCCCACAGTAATCAATTAATTTGTTCCAAGGTTCGTCTTTTGCAGTGCGTTCATTATTGTGTTGCATAGTAATGTCTATTTGTTGACAATCAATAGACACTTTCCGATTAAAGATTCCTTTACTCAATGAGGTGATAAATCAGATATTAAGAAGTGCAACAGCATTACTTTCGGTTCATCTAATATTTGTATGTATCATTTTGTGATAAAATATGATATTGAGGCATCAAATAAAGAAAACTACCATAATTAATGATACAGTTATATGAAGCGTTAGGTTTTATAACCAGTATTTAGAAAGAATATCATGATTTATACACAAGTAACGATACTAAACCACAAAAATTTGTTAATTTGCAACCATGAAAATAAATTTATAAACGGAAAATGAAAATTGCCATATTTTCAAAACTTTTTCAATAATCAATCCGGTAATAATATCAAAATCCGAGAAAACAAGTTGGATTATGTTGAACATAATAAAAACATTAGATAAAATTCTCATAAAACAGAAGAACTGCGTAAATCTCTATTTATTATCTCATCTCGTATCTGCATTTTTTGTGTGATAAGTGATAAGAATAATACGTTATTGTAGATTAATAATAATTCAGAAAGATAGAAAATTAAACTATTATATCTATAGCTTTTATCGTCTACGTATATAGTATATAAATTTGCATTTATATAATCATTGCAAATTTTTCATATCATAGTTAAATAATTAACAATTTTAGTTTTTATATGAATTATTAAATAAATTGTTTTTACTTCATAAAATATATGTGTGAAATAAAATTTAATAAAACTAATCGCTTGCGTTACTATTTTATTTCAATCACTATTTAGATTTCTTATATACAAGTGCATAGAACTTAGAAGAATTTGATATGCTTATTAATAAAAATAAACATTGTAATTGATTCGATATGTAGAACAGTAGGAAACATGCACCAAATACATTTACATAAGCAGAAATAAAAAATAAACAGCTCATAATATATCTAGATTCTATAAATTAACATAGATTGTGTTAAAGTGTTATTTAAACCTAGTAGATATTCATTTTATAGGTTGTTTACATTCCCTACACCAAATTCAGGCAACCAGTTTTATGTTAATGTATGGAAGTGTTTCTTATTTCCGGCAATATTAGTGATTAAATAAAAATCTTACCACAAATTTCTCAGTTTAATTACCACAATTAATGCTCACGGTATTCTTTTAATTCACTTTAAACAAACATTTACGATTTTAACCACAATTTGCCTGTTGCGTCTGGCATTTTGTAATCAAACCGTATAGGCAGCCATCTTAGCAATTGATGGGTTATGTCTTCAGCATCAGCAAGATAACTCTTTTCTATTAGTTAAATCGTGTTGTTGCAGAATTCGGAATTAATTAAAATTAAATATTTTAAAGTGCCAAGATTAACGGGAACTGGTTGCACTAGGTGATTGCTCTGCATCTGCTGCAACGCTTTCTAACGACAAGAAAATTGTTCCACAATCTATGGCGTTTCGGGTGACCACCGAATTGCCGTTTAATCGTGGGAATAAATTTCCAATTGCTAATTGTCGTTTTTTATTTATGTGCAATGCTCAGTGTGTAGCATATCATTCGCACGGTTTTATTTTAAAACAATAATAAAGTTATGCATTTTACTTACGCCCCTTGAAAGTCGTCAACCGCTTTATCACCCGTATGCTTAAAATGGTGGATGGACTAGATTTCAGGCGTTTCCTTTCACCCTGTTTGCAGTGTTGCCGCTTTATCTTTCAGTGTTCAGTAATTGCACTAACATGAAGTTGCTTACGATTTAAATTTAAATGGAGCGGCAAACTTTAAAAATGAAAAAAACAAATGTTTTTTTATATTTTAAAATTAATCATATAACATGATATCATAATTAATTATTGTTGAGTTTATAAAATTCTTTGATAAATAATTGCAACTTGTTTATGTGTTATTGTTACATTGTTTTTATAAGATTCACTCCTTATCTTTGAAGTATAAAAAAATGAAAAGTAAATATTTCATACGCTAAATAAAACTTTACAAACATAAATACTAGTTTTAAACGTATTCAATGTTTTAAATTACACATTTTGGAAATGATTAATTTTATATTATCTAATAATATTTTCAATAACGTGATATAAATTAAAGTTACCATTGAAACATTTAATGATTATTATTATTCAAATGGTTTTGTGGTGAATATTATTCTTATTAATTTTAGACGTAAACAATTATTTGCTTTTTTTGTAGTACCTAATAGTATTTCTCGAGGTTCTTCAGCCCTGTATTTTATAATGGTAGTATTTGTATTTGTTGGGTATCACCCAACTGGCCATCGACCTCGAGGTCCTTCAGGCGTGTTCATGTAGGTGTGTGTTAAGTTAAGAATTATTACTCTAAAAATTTGCCTCTGATATCTAGAGCGATATTAATTGTTTCTCAATGATAAATGATATAGGTAGGTAAAGTTATGCGATTACCCATCCAAGTTCTACCCGTGCCTAACGTTGCTTATCTTTTACAATCGGCCGTACTGGATATGCCACCTCGGCGATTTACTTTTTGTTTAATTCGTATCTTTTTTGCTCTTTTTATTTAGTTACATTAAATTTTTCTGTGCCAATTTCTTTTTTTTTAATAATTTTTGTTAAATTTGTTTACTTTATTATTAACTTTTTATTTTTATTTATTTTTTGAATACGTTAATGTTGTAAATTTTACAACAAAGTGCTTGTGGCAAATGCATTTCTGTTACAAAATATGCAAACTATTATATTTTTTAGATAGTCAGAATAAGTGGTTGTAAGTCCTCCTTTTTCTATTTATATTTTGTTTATTAAAATTTAAACCAATTTTACTATTTTGTATCATTGGTGGGTGGCGTGTGGTGGGTAGTGAGTGTTGTGGGGCGCTTGGGAATTACGGAACATAAGATTTTTGGTTGTAAGTAGAGCATCCGGTTTCGCGAACATAAGTCGTAAGACTCGTAAGTTGCGGATTTTGGGACGGGTGTCGTGGGTTGTAAGATTAAACAATGGAAATTTAAATAAAAATTTAGTTGTACTAGTAATTTTACATTTGGTGTGTAACACTCACATTTTTTTGCTGGTTCGTTTGGTTACCATTAAAAATTCGAAAGAAGCTCTTTTGTAATTACAAGTGATAAATTAATTATTTTGTTATTATACATATAATTAATTTATCAACTTCTAAACATAACAAACTACATTATATTAGCAGGTTCTCAGATATTAGTAAATATTTACATTTACGTTTTGATATCAGAATGATGTCATTTGTTTACAAATTTAAAAAATATCACACAACTTAATAATAAATAAACAAATATTAAACGTAAACAAAGACTCGAAATACATCGGTTTCGGTTCTATTCGATTTTTTGGTAGGTTTCTTGTCTAATTAATATTAATTAATAAATCTACATAATATATACATATATATATATAT
>JARJEC010033486.1:0-19757 GCA_030264575.1 Tachinus sp. AB-2021
ACTATTCACGAAGAGTTAATATGTTTCCAGATTGAACATGAAAATTTTGATATCCAAAATGCAATTTTTCCATGTTTCTAATTATACTCTTACATTAGCACCATCATAATTTAAGACACCCATACAGCTAATTGGAACTTGTTTCAACATCAACTTGCCCAATTTCCGACGTTTTAATGCAAATACATACAAAATGTTATTAGATTGTGATAATTTTACAATTTCTTTGACCATCGAATGCAAGGGATCTGAAAAATATTGTGCGCCAATAATGTACGATCATTTATGATAAACATTTTCAATTAAGTAAGCAGTCAATATTTAACCAAAACAAAAAAATGTTCTACGGTATTGTATATTATCTACGGAGAACGGTAAGGACTATTTGGTAATTGATTAATTTGCTAAATAATTATGAAATAATATTTTTTTACTGTAAAGGATAAATCCATTTTCTAAAAACACACAAAAATGTATTTTTTTAACGCAAAAGTAATCAAAAACTTTTAAAATACTTCCAAAATCATAATTTGAGAGATTATTATTTATAGTTACTCCCAAAAATGTGAGCTTATTATATTATTATTGTTACTTAAAAGTTTTGAACAAAAATAAATCATCCTACCATCTTCTTGGCATATTTTAAGATCAACTGCTATAACAATAAATTGGATCCTATTGGCCAGCAGATATTTCCGCACCTCTCTGAGTCCACTAACATATCGCCTTTTAATATCACCTTTAATTGGATTACGTTTGTAAAGTTTCTCTTGTAATTCAACAACTTTACTAACGAATTCTTCCACTAAAACAACTAAATCATCCGAAATTACTTCTGTATAATCAATCGGACTGGCTGAATTTGTTTGTTGCAGGTCTATCAACTAAAACATGAATTTATTAAAAATAAAACGATTATTGATTAATACAGTACTTTTCTTTTTAATGATGTTTTAGGTTTTTTATAAAAATCTCTATGTTTTCCGGAAACTCGAACAGGTTGCGATGAATCCAATCGGTTACCGATGTATGGCATTTCATCTTTTTTCAATGTAACTAATTTTGGTTGTTTGGGCTTTTTATTGATAATGTCTACTAAATTAATGGTACCACTTGTATCTGCTGCAAGGGGTTGATTATATTTATTTAAAAATTCTGGACTGACAATTGTGACAGTATTTATTGTTTTTATGGGTTTAATTAATTGGGATTTTTGTTGTTGCTTTAATTTTCGTTTTTCTTTATTCCTGGCTCTTCTGATGTCACGTAATTTATCCCGATCCAATGGCTCTCCCTGCATTTTCTCACACTTTAATAACCTGCAAAAACTTGTCCCCACAAACACGTAACATAACCTTAAACATCTGGCAAAATTGGGATAGTATTATGGCTAAAACGACATTAATTAAGTATTCTTTAATTAGTGGATTGAGCATAGGAAGTTTCCTAGCTGGTTCTTATATTGAGAAGTATAAAAATCAACCGATATTAAAAAACCATCCGGGTTTACCGATATTTGGAACAGTTTCTGCTGCTACTTCTTTCAGCCCAACTCCAACATCCAATAATGCGAGTAGAGTTTCTCAGATAATGAAATTTGGTTTTCCCGGTTTAGACCATGTCCGTTCGTTTGATGATTATGTTTTAAGTTACGATCGTCGGAATCGAGTTGCTCATTGGGTTTTTGAACATTTAACTGATGAAAATACTAAACGTAATGATGAAGTGGATCGATCAAAATCAGAGTTTAAAGTTGACGATAGCATTCATCAATATTTCAGGTAATCATTGTTTTGTAATATTTAATTTCAAATAAATAATTATCAATTTTATTTTATAATATTTTTTATTATTTTTTTATATTTATTACATAATTTAATGTTAATAATAAATACTTTTATAGATCGGATAATTCAGACTATAAAAGGTCTGGTTATGATCGGGGCCATTTGGCAGCAGCTGGTAATCATAAAGGGAATCAGAGACACGTTGATCAGACTTTTTATTTATCTAATATGGCACCACAAGTTGGAGTCGGTTTTAATAGGGATTCTTGGAATCGGTTGGAACGTTATGTGCGAAAATTGACTAAAAAATATGCAAATGTTTATTGTTGTACGGGACCTTTATATCTACCTAGGTAAATATGTAGTTACTGTACCGTAAGCCAATATATCTGCAAAACTATCGTAGTATTAGTTTGATAATATCAGGCGTCTAGATGCAAAAAAAGCCAAATCACATTAAAAAAATAGCTATTAATAATTATTTATTATTTAAAATAAAATGGACTACATCTGTTTAAAATTAAATATAAAAGTATAAAATAAAATGTTTATTTAGAAACTAGTAGATAATAAATTACTATGTTTTTTATCACAATTTATTTCACAGTTTCGACTGAACCTCAGTCTTCATCAGACGTTACATGAGTCTGATGAAGACTGAGGTTCAGTCGAAACTGCAGTCACTGTGTGACTAAATAAATTGTGATAAAAAACATAGTAATTTATTTCAAATCCTGCATTATGAATTATCACTTAGTAACGGTCGATTCTATCAATTTTCTTAGTTGATAATAATTATATTATGTACTACGTGCGAACAATTTTCGGTGGATATGTCTGCTTTTGCATCTAGATGCCTGATATGATATTATTATTTAATTAATGGTGAAGGATTCAATGTTTAGGAAAGAAAGTGATGGAAAAAATTATGTAAAATATGAAGTTATTGGATCGAATCATGTAGCTGTCCCAACACATTTTTTCAAAATTTTAGTTGGTGAAACCTCTACCGGTGCTTTAGAAATGGAAGCATACTGTATGCCAAATCAAGTTATAGCTAATGAAGTGCCTTTAGAAAGTTTTCAAGTGAGTAAATTAATACTGTCGATAAAATATGTTCATTGATTCATCTTTTAGGTTCCACCTGAGAGCATCGAAAGAGCAGCTGGATTATTATTTTTTGATAATGTTTCAAGAAATAGAATTAGTAAAATTAATGGAAAAAAGAATTAAAATTAACGATGTTGAAATTTAGTCTATTATATTTCTAAATTTTATTTAAATAAATTATAATTTTAAATGTGTTTTTACTATAGTTAAAATGGAGAATAAATAAATTTTATTAGGTAAACAGTTATGCTATGTTTAGAATTCATAAACGGTGCAGCTACTAAAGAGGAGCAATTTTAAAAATATGTTAATTTAAATAGTTATTTTATTAATTTTAAGATAGCAGCACTCTGTTTAGAGAATAGCTATTTTACATGTGTTTCTAATTTTACTCGTTATTAAATGTTATAGTACTTTGATATTTTGAGTAATGTAATAAGAGAAAATCAGCAAAGTGGCTGACCTCTAGTGTTAAATTTTGAACTGCTCAAATGGGGAAAACAAAACCCACGTGATATTTCAGAAAACTAACCTAATACATATTTACTAGTGAAATGTCTTTTGTTGACCTTTGTGGTTATAAAAATTAAGAATCTTAGGAATTTTTTAAAATTCTAAAACTGCTTACCTGATTGATACTGATCACGTGGGTTTTGTTTTCTCCATTTAAACATCCTAAAAGCGCCATCTATTGGTTCTTGATTTTCGCCTATTGATCTATAGAAAGCATGATTACATCCACCAAGTTATTAGTGCTTTTATATAATTTTCGCACTATTACAAACTTTGTTTTAAAATAAACATTGAAATTAACCATATTCACTAATCAACATTTTATGTTAATTTTGTTTATATTTTGATGAAGTATTTGTTCTTAAGCCAAGTTTATGTAGATATATGTTTCAAGCAGATAGGCGGTGCTTATGCGAATACCATCCGGTATG
Source organism: Tachinus sp. AB-2021 (assembly GCA_030264575.1). NCBI lineage: Eukaryota > Metazoa > Arthropoda > Insecta > Coleoptera > Staphylinidae > Tachinus > Tachinus sp. AB-2021. Next base: position 3,842 of record JARJEC010033486.1, read on the forward strand.
TGACCGACCGGATGGTATTCGTATGTCACCTCGGCGGTTATATTTTGATAAATCGAATCTAAATTATTATAGAAATGTTTTGACTGGCGATGTTACGCCAATGCATTTTCTTGGTGCTGGTTTGGTTGCATATCTTAACTTATAAACGGAAGGTGTATCAGGAAAACCTCATTTATTTATTTACTCATTTTCACAAAATATTTATTAATTATTTTAAATATAGTAAAATGTAGTTTACGTTATAGACGCTATTTAATATGAGTTTTGTCATGTTCTAAAATAGAAAAATTACGTACTTTCAAAAAAAAAACTTTTAAATGCAATGTAAAATTTTCAGTAATTGTTAATAACTTGATATATTGTTACAATATATTTGTTAGTTATTTTTAACAAATTCTGAATTACAAAATGAAGAAAATAAAATAAGAACGAGAACGATATAAGTGGTACTTGTTTAGAATCCAGACAACTTTGATTATTTATGAAGGTGAAAGTGGAAACCCAATTTAACGGTAAGATAACGGACGCCGCCGGATTTATTTTTTTAAATTGTATTAAGTTATTTGCGTTTTTGTTATTTAAAAGATAATCTCGTTCATTTAATTTTTACTTTTTCATAATTTGTTGATAATGTTGGTATGTCTGTACAAGTGTTGCCAAACTAACTTGGCAAACGTCAAAATGACAGACGGAAAAAGTGCAATGGCTGGTTTCAAAGACTGACAGTGTAAATAGGGAATAAAATAGCCGAATGTATGTGGAAAGAATTTTTTTAGCGAGTTATTAAATGTGATAGTAAACAATGTCGACCGACAGCGAAGATATGGACATCCAACAGGAACTTAGAAATATAGAAAATGTGATTAGCCTGACCCGCGTCAACATCGATGCCCTGAACGCGAAATTCGCCGATTTCAAACACCCGCCACCGATGTATGTGAAGGAATACGAAGATCTTACTTCAAAACTTCATGAACTCGAGGCCCAAGAACAGAGGTTGAAAGAGCAACAGAGTAATGGTCGTGAGAGTCCTGAGCAATATGAAATTTATTCAACTTATAGACCTCTCCATCGGTACGACCCGATAACCAGGCCTAGATTTCTACGAGCACACCTGCCCAACCAGCAACGGACCAGCGTGCCAGTGCGCGAGGGTCAAACGTTGCGGGATGCCTTAGCTAAAGCAATGAAACTGCGCAATCTTGTATGTGAAGTATGCTGTGTCTATCAAGGTGACTCCAGCACTCCCGTTAATTGGGATGTGGACGTTTGTATGTTAGACTGTTATGAAATCACTGTTAAAATTATTGATAAGTTTCCTATTGCGACGAGTATTTCACACAATTTTGTGAGGAAGACTTTTTTCTCGCTCGTGTTTTGTGAGTGTTGCCGTAGACTACTCTTTCAGGGCTTTCACTGTCGGACGTGCGGATACAAGTTTCATCAGAGATGTGCCAACGGAGTTCCTACACATTGTCACCAAGTAAGTTAAAGAATTCTTAAGAAAATGGAATTTTATTTATTTTATGTTAAATAGTTCTGTTGATTCGATTTCTTTGAAAACTTATGATTTTCTCAAAATTTGGTTGGTTAACATGATTTCAAAATTTTACAATTACAATTACATTGCAAAGGTTGACTTAGGAAATGTACGATTTTCAAATACTAATACTTTGTTGATTTTCAAGAAAAATTTTTTTTTTGTAAAATTATTAAAAATACTTATTTTAATTGAATCACATATTTAAAATTCGGTTTACAAGTTACAGTTTTCAGTTGTTATTACTTTTAAGGTACGCTCTATCTACTGCAAGTTATAATAAAATTGCAAACAATTATTTGCTGCTTTTACTTGTGCCGTTTAAATGTAGTAGACAGAACTTACTTTTACATGTTAAAAGAATTGCACAAACAAATTTAATTAATTATAAGAAATATAGTTTTTCAAGAAAATTGATTTTCACATTGTTAACGCACACATAAAAGCAGCTTAGTGCAACGATTTTTTGCACTGTTATTGTGAGTGGTAGAAATTTTTTTATCTTGAATTTCCATCAGCAAGCTTGCATACATGGCCTAATTGTGTGTTTATGTTGAAACGACAATAAGCGATAAGAGTGTAGCGCAGAAAAATAATACAAGTATAAAAATCTGACAATAACTAACTATTCATGTATATTGACCGATGAGAATAGCTAAACTTACATCTGCAATATAAACATGTTTATGCAATTCAATGTATGCTCTTTGCTTTTCAACCGCTCTTATCTTTATCTTTTATCGTTGCTTCAACATAACATAAAACACACTCTAATTCACGCCCATTTTTTTTGGAAAACTTCTTGTTGCTCAATTCTTTGAAATAATTAAGCCTAAAAATACATCTACATTAGAATACTTATAAAAGTTAAAATATATTTTTACCTTGCTTTTATATTTTTTGAGTGTTAGATTTGTGATAGATTAATTAAACTAGTGTTTGTTTGTGTAAAATTAGGATGTTGTGGGTTCTTTAGAAGAAGTATCTGAAAAGCAAATGAAGGAGGGCATTTCTGTCATGTTGATAACAAAGAAATTGCGTTACATTTCGTATTAGAGTCGAGTTACTTTCTGCTGTTAAAAACTAATTTTCTTATTTCATTCGTAATGAATTAAAAAAGAAATGTTTTACCCAGGGGCTAATATGTCAATTCTTTCATGATTTTGACAGCAACAATCAGGCTGTGGAAAAAAATTGACATTGATGAAATTTTATTATTGAAATAAAAAATTTTGAAATCTCCTAACTGCGTAACTAATCGATGTCGAACATATGTTTAAAATAATTTTCTTTCTTTAAATTACATAAGCTTTGATGTGTCAAAGTTTTTCAATGAGCTAAAAAATCAACTTGTATAACACAAACCGATACTATTTTATGCCACTAGAAATTAATTAGATAACGTAACATTATATATAATAATCTAGGACCCTAACTACCCAGGGAGTTTAGGGTGATTACTGCTTAGTAAAGCATTTCTACTTCTTTCTGTCCATTGTTAGCTTTGGTCTGCCTCTCTTTCTTTTTCCTTTTGGTTTAGCTGTCCATATTCTTTTTACTGGTGTCTTTTCTGCCATCCTTTGCATGTGTCCCCATCATCTTAGTTCTCTACCTTCTAAAGTACTCTATTGATTCTATACCTAATTCTTGCCTTGTCTGCTCACTTCTAATCTTGTCTCTTAAAGTAATTTCCCTCACACTTTTCAGAATTTTCATTTCTGTTGCTCTTAATTTGCTCTTGTCGTTGGGTAGTGAGTATTGGCTTGAGTACTGTTTTGTAGACTTTCATTTTTGTCTGCAGGGTTAGTTTTTTGTTTGTTAACACTCTTCTTAATGCAAAGTAATCTTTATTTTTTATTCTTTTATTGATTTTTACTTCTTATCTTCCATTTTCATCAATGGTAACTCCTAAATATTGGTAGCTTTTAACTTGTTCGATGGTTTCTCCTTCTATTTCAATATTCATCTTTGCCGTTGTTGCAGACACCACCATAACTTTTGTCTTCTTTTTATTCATTTTCATTCCATATTTTGCCAACATCTGATTCCAGACTTTTAGGTAGTGTCCTAGATCTTTTTCGTTTTTCTGTTGCCTATGTATAATGATTTTGTTCTTTCTTTGGCTTCTTTGATTATTTTGTTCATAAATATTATGAAAAGAAGTGGACTTAGGCTACCCACTTGTCTTATTCCTTTTGTTCTTTTAAAAGCTTGGGATTTCAAGTTTTTATTTATTACTCAGTTCTTTGTTTCTTTGTACATGGCTTTATTGACCTTTATTAGTTTCTCGTCCATATTCAACTTGTGTAATATTTCCCATATTTTTCTTCTAAGTACTTTATCAAAAGCCTTCTCCATATCTATAAATCCTAAATAAACTGACTCTGATCTTGATAATGTCTTCTTAATAATTTCATTGATAGCAAATATATGATCTTGTGCACTTCTACCTTTCCCGAATCCACTCTGTTTGATTTTTTCTTCGATTTGTCCATCAATTTTGTTACAGTGTTGAGCAAAGTTATTTCTCTGTAATTCTTGCATTCTAACTTGCCCCATTTTTAAAAATCGGTGCTTATTAATCTTGTTGTCCACTGCTTTGGAATTATTTCCTCTGTTCAGACTTTGTTGCATATTCTTAGTTCGTTTCCACTTTTGCAACATTATATAAAAATAAAAAATGCAGGCAATTGACAGAAGCATTGTAATAGTAATTTAATTGGCCATTAGATAAGATTATGTATTATGTACTGAGTAAATGGCTTACTTAAAGCATTCCTTTTGAGTGTAAAATGTATGTAATGTAAGGTGAGTGACTTGGCTTACCTTACTTCAAAATTGGCTTACTTAAATGGTAAATGGAAAGCTACTATTGTAAACTTACAGTGTATCAAAAATGATACAAAAAATTGCTCTAGAAAAACTATTAAAGAAATTTTTACTTTGTAAATAATAAAAAAACGCACTGTATTGTTCCCATATGTTAACTAGAGTCCCTGAGTTTGCACTGAGTTTGACATAGCGACTACTTAAAGGTTACCGTTACCGGACACATCTCGAATCAAACCTATAATTTTTATCGGTTATGTCATAACTCATAACAAACGTAGGACAAATTTATTACTTATTTAAATAAAAGATATTGTTAATTATTTAATATAGATCACTCATGAGGTTGTTAATGATGATCCAGCAAATTATATAAATTCCATTATTTTTATTTTACGTTGTGCTTATTGTCTGTGAATCCATCCCCGTAAGCAAAACATAAAACTTGTTCAACTCGTAGATTCTATTTCACACCTTGAAGAGTTTGCTTGTTGTGTATGTCTACATATGAATACATATAATTCAAGTTTCTCATACATGTTTTGTTTCCGTGATGTTTTTGTTCTTGGGCAATTGTGCAGGCCTTTAGACATTCCTTGTATGCATAGCTGAATAAGTTGCTGTGTATTTATGTTGTGAGAAAGATAGAAATACAATTTTATACAGGGTTGTTGGGCAAATTACAGAAAACAGCATAATTTTAAATAGAAATATTAAATTTTTGTTAGAACTGAATAAATCTGAAATTTGTATTTTATGTTTTTATTATTATATCAGATGATATTTGTATTGAATTTAATTAAAATCTTCTTTTAGGTAAGAATGGTGGATGCACAATACAGAGCTCTATTGGCCCGACCAACAGATTCTAGCGCTGGCATTCTTCATCCAGGACAGGCAGGATTAGGATTATCACGACAACCCCGCCACCCGGGTACTTTAGGACACCATGACAGATCCAGTTCAGCACCAAACGTATGCATCAACAGTGTTCGAGGACCTCCTGAGGATTGTCCCCGTTCACTCTCCCTCAATCGATCGGGGGTTGGTGATGGGGAATCGTCTCCTCATTGCAGAAGCACTCAAGCCTCACCAACAGGCTCCCTACAACCCCGAAGACCCAGAGCTCGCTCGGCAGATGAAAGCAAACCCCTACTAGCAGCACGAGAAAGCATCGAAGACTGGGAAATACCAGCAGATGAAATAATTGTTGGACATCGAGTGGGTTCTGGCAGTTTTGGAACTGTATACAAAGCACATTGGCATGGTCCCGTTGCAGTAAAGACATTAAAAGTGAAAATCCCGACAACAGCCCAACTCCAAGCATTCAAAAATGAGGTCGCGGTACTACGAAAAACCCGACACGTCAATATTCTCCTATTCATGGGATGCGTCAGCAAACCGAAATTAGCAATTGTAACGCAGTGGTGCGACAGTTACAGCCTGTATAAACATTTGCATGTATTTGAATCGAAATTTGAACTATTCACATTAATCGAGATTGGACGGCAGACAGCGCAAGGCATGGATTACTTGCACGCAAAAAATATTATCCACCGTGATATGAAATCGAATAATATTTTCCTACACGAAGATCTAACGGTTAAAATAGGGGATTTTGGTCTAGCCACTGCAAAAACACGGTGGTCCGGCTCGCAACAATTCCATCAACCGACAGGTTCGATACTTTGGATGGCTCCAGAGGTCATACGCATGCAAGAGGACAACCCCTACAGTTTTCAATCGGATGTTTATGCTTTTGGAATTGTGATGTTTGAAATGCTTACGATGCAATTACCATATAGCCACATAAACAACAAAGATCAGATACTATACATGGTAGGCAGGGGTTATTTAAAACCTGACCTAAATAAGCTGCGCTCGGATTGTTCAAAACCTCTCCGGCGATTAATCGAAGATTGCATTTTATTTAATCGTCAAGAGAGGCCGTTGTTTAGACAAATACATGCTTCATTGGAAGCTTTATTAAGAAATTTACCGAAAATACATCGTTCCGCATCAGAACCTAATATGAATAGGACGCAGTTACAATCAGATGAGTTTTATTATGCGTGTGCCAGTCCAAAAACCCCAGTCAATTTCGGGCCGTCTTCGAACTTTCTGTTTTACCAATCCGGCACGACCATTTGATAGTTAATCAAATTTATTCTAAATAATTAGGAGGCGAATTAATCTCATAAAGCATTAAAAAAAATCGATTTCATTAAAATATGAAATAGCCTTCATTTCTACTCCAATACACACCATTCGACTAATTATTCGGTAGATTTAGTCTACTAATTAGATTCCTCAATATTGTTTGGTTTGTTTTTTTTTTATAAATGCATTCAGCTAATCAATTAATTAGCTCAAATCAAAAATGAGGAATTAAACTCGATACTTTTGTTTCCTTGAGTTTTTTAAAGTGTGTGTACTGACTGTACAAATAAATAAAAATATTCACAAAGCAATCAGTAACTGTCGAATTGACATGTATATACATGTTGTCAAGGTTAAGATTTTTAACAATTTTGACATCGGTTGTATCAATATTACACTCAAAGATTAATTATAGGGTAGTCAAAACTAATTAATTAATTCCACTTGTGTTGAATGTACTTTATTTACAAACAAAATTTACATGTTTTGCCAAATGTTTATCAGTTTGACAAATTGACTTTGTTTTTATATTAACTAGGTGATTTTTAATAAATATTCCGACAAGTATCTATATGTTAACATTGATTCGTTGAAATAAATGTTTAAACCTTTTTTACATCAATAGACTCTATTGGTGGAGAGTGAGATTTGGTGAAATATAAATGCTGCTTACGCACAAATTTTCAATTCATGCTATTTGCTGCAATTATGATTGATATTTTAGCAAATAAGCACTATCTATATCGCAAAATACAATTTTGTCCATATGGTATATTTTTTATAGCTATCAACAGTGATATAATGCCAATCGATAAGATTTTGTGTAACTGTTTTTGAGATTTTAATTTGTTAAAAATAAAATCTAGTTTACCATCACTAAAGATACAGTCGATCAACTGTGTATAAATGGTGTGACTAAATGCAGTGTTAAATCATAAAAGTCAACCAATCGCAAGCTTGCAATTTCTTGGGACTTGTTGTAGATAGGACGCATACATGTATGATGCATATGAACAACTAGTGCACTTAAACGCAGTAGATAGATCAAACCTTAATAGTGGTTGGTCAAAATATTTTGATAACTTTATAAGCTCAAATATTTGATTGATACAGTCAAGAGCCCATCCAGTGACGCAAGGGTGGACGGTAGGAATTTTGTCAGGTGGATTGCCATCTCGTATTCTGTTGAACACGATTTTAGCAACAGAAAATTGTCATTTTTATTTTGTTTTTAAATGTCATCATATGACATGTGAACCACATCTCAACCATGAGATCTCGTTTTTACAAAAATTACTTTTTGGTGTTCTACTCGAGTAAACACGTGGAAATACAAAGAAATTCTATGAGATTGGTGTCTGTGAAAGGTTCATAGGTAATACAACGGCGAGCCACAAAAACAATTTTCTAATGCTATAACTCAATAGTTTTTTATCCATTTTTTTGTATGATACACGAAATGAAAGCAATTTTAATTTAATTGAAGCATTTGTATCTAACAATAGTTATTTTTGAGTTGTCATGTTTTTTTAATTAAAAAAAAAGTGACGACCAGTTTTTTTAATATTCCATTAAGGTAGATCTTGTTTTTATGATTTCAAAAATGTAACATAAGTATGACCCGACATTACAAAATTTTTAAAAAACAATTAAAATAAATAATGTAATTAACAAGCGTCGTTATTGACACGGCGCGGCGTCGCGTTGGTTATCTACTATGTGCAAAATACTTGCACTCGCTATCGAGATTTACAAACCATATGTATCTATGAATATTCCGAAATTACGTACGTTTTAGACATACAATGGTGATAAGAGCCAATAAAATTATGTAATTTTTTACGTAAATAAGTAAAGTTTTGGATCAATCTAGTTTTACAACGTGAATTGTATCAAATATTAACAACTATACAAATATATTTGTGGTAAAGGTAAAAGAATTACAACTTTGACATCGTAATAATTATTGTTTTGAGAAGCTATTTCAAGTACTTACTTAGTAACAATGAAATCAAAATAACTAGGATAACTAGATAAACAGTTTTAATTTTTTATAAAATATGACATTCTTTTAAATATTATTTTATTAAATATAAAATGTTGATGGTCTCAAGCCAGAGGCCTTCGGGCTATACACTGATCAGCTTGCGGGTATTATTCTTGTACTAACACACTTAATACAATACGAACTATAAAATCAACTATATGTTGAAAAAAATTAAACAATAAAAATAATTGAGTCATTTTAACATACACTATAGAAATAATTACATTATTTTATTATTTACTAGCTACAAAGCCCGTTCTATAGACGGGATGGTCAATATCTATTTTTGACATAAAAAAGTCCTTTACAGGTTCATTACTATAGTAACCTATAGTCTAAGAGTTTTATGTTGCACAGATAGAATAAGAATTTTATTATATAGATTATACAGAAAATGAAATGTTAACGTGAGTGTCATATTTTTTATCTCTCTTATTTATGCACAGCGTTATTTTGCCACACATTACACTCCTCCTACGGATACACAAACCAATACACGCGTTCTCATTCTCATTCGCTCACTGCCTGTATCCCTTTCCTCTCAATTTATTACTTTATTTGTGTCTTCGTTTTTTCGAAATCACTCCTCAATATAAACGTTTTGTGGACTATTATAAATTAAGAATTATAAAGTAAGATGTTTTTGCACAATACCAATCATGCTTAACATCCTGTATATAACTTTATGGAACATCCTGTATACAATTTAAAGAAAAATGATGACCTCATCAGTAATACCAACCAAATGTATTTGAAACATTTTAGCGCCATATTTAAAACCAGTTCAATGTCCGCGCATCAATATTGTTGACCTTCATATTAAAAATTATAACCTATTAACCACAATAACACCTGATTAGATAAGGAGTTAAGTATTAAAACCAATATTTAATCTACTAACAAACAATCAACAAAGTTAATATAATCATATGATCTGTATTTTAATTGACCATATGAAATATAGGTGAGTACCACATTACTAATAAAACTAAAAATGAAATAAATTCAAGGTTGAAACTGTTGCTGTAGATTATATAATTACTTGTCAATTTTATTAATTAGTTTATTACACAGATGGTATTCAAAAATCGAGCTACAGTGTTATCCAAACATTTGTTTTCTTTATCTTTGAGGAATTTTTCAAGAAGCACAATTAGTATGGCCACGGAGGGGAAATTTAAGTTGCCAAAACGTTATGCAGGGAGTGAAAAAAGTGTTTGGTAAGTAAAAAGTTTAAAACTTTCAATTGTTTATTTGATATTTAATAGGTTATAATTTGATTAATATTTTGCTTTAGACCATAGTTGTCCAATAACTTTTTGATGTTCAGTATCATATTTTTGTAATAGATATATTTCTTGATAAAAACTAACAATTGGATTAAAAATAATTTGAAATTTATTGCGGCTTTATTTGGTTGTGGGTCACATTGATATTGCATAAGGCGAGTTGCACAACGCTGCTTTAAACAATTGTTGTATATATTTTGATTATTACCGGCAATTATAAGATGTTTGGATAAAAAGTTTTGATGCAATATAAACATTTTAATTTAATATTATAGCAAATAATGTTTGTACAGACTGAAACTTACAACCTCATATATAAAAGCGGAATTATTCAAGATTCGCATATAAATCTTTCTTTTTTGACAATTTAAACTCTATGGTATTAATATTTTTCACATTTAAATCATAATTCTATTAAATTTTGACGAATTAAATGTGATATTGAAATCTATTTTTAATTTAAAAAACTTTTAAAACTCCTTTTATACATAAAAATTAAATAATTTTATTTTGTCACCAAACTGTTCTTTAGGCAACCCTTAATCTACAGGTAAAAAGATTGTTTAATTGTTTTTGTTGATAAAACGATTTTTGAAACTTTTGTTTTCAGTTATATCAAAATAAATAAGACAATATAACTTTTAGGGTGGAATATATTGGCTTAGCTCAACAATACAAGCCATTAGATTTGGGTCAAGGTTTTCCGGATTTTCCACCACCGCAACATGTTACTGATAATCTTGCTAAAGTGGCTACTGGTGAAAACAGTCTTTTGCAGCAATACACCAGAGGCTTTGTAGGATTTTTTAATTTAATAATATTAAGCTTGAAATTAAATTCTATATTATTTTAGGGTCACATGCGTTTGGTAAACGCATTATCAAAACTGTATTCTCCGTTAATTGGACGTGAGATTAATGCACAAACTGAAATGTTAGTGACAGGTGGTGCATATGAGGCTCTTTTTTGTAGTTTAATTGGCCACGTGGATGAAGAAGATGAAGTCATTATTATTGAGCCATTTTTTGATTGTTATGAACCAATGGTTCGTACAGCAGGAGGAGTTTGCAAATTTATTCCACTCAGATTTGTAAGTTTTTATATTTCTAAAACTTTGCACCTTTTTTATATATCAATTAAGTAATATATGAAATCTGAAATTTTTTTTATTAAGAAACATTAATTATTTTTAATAGAAACAAAAAGCTGGTTCAGCTGTGGCATCTTCAGCAGACTGGGTTTTGGATAAAGCGGAATTTGAAGGTTTATTCAACAGCAAGACAAAAGCAATTGTTCTAAACACACCACATAATCCGCTTGGAAAAGTATTCACCCTGGAAGAATTAACTACAATTGCCGATCTTTGCAAAAAATGGAATGTATTGTGCATTTCTGATGAGGTCTATGAATGGATGGTATATAAACCAAATAAACATATACGCATAGGTAAGTTATACCATCTTATATCAGTAAATATGGCTTTTATTTAATGTAAAAGTGTAACACTTGTTTTATTATTATTATGAAATAAGATTTTAATTATTCCAGCAACATTGCCTGATATGTGGGAAAGAACGATAACAATAGGTTCGGCAGGTAAAACATTCAGTGTAACCGGTTGGAAAATTGGTTGGGCTTACGGTCCTGCAAATTTAATGTCTAATTTACAAATGGTGCATCAAAATTGCGTATACACATGCACCACTCCCACACAAGAAGCTATTGCCATGGGCTTCGAAAAGGAACTTGAACGATTTGGCAAGGACGACTGTTATTTCATTTCATTACCTCGCGAACTCGAATCTAAACGAGATTACATGGCTAAATTTTTAACAGAAGCAGGTATGAAACCTACAATACCCGAAGGAGGCTATTTTATGATTGCTGATTGGAGCGCTTTGGGTAAATTTAATTATATCATAAAATTACATTGAATATATTAAATTCTTTATAGAATCTAAAGTGGATATGTCTTCTGAATCTGATAAATATATGGATTACCGATTTACTAAATGGATGACTAAGAATTTAGGGCTACAAGGTATTCCACCGACTGCATTTTACAGTGTTCCTAACAAACCTCTTGCTGAGAATTTAGTCAGATATTGTTTTATTAAGGTTTGTTTGATTTGTGCTAAATATAAAAATAAATGTATTAAATATTTTTTGTTTCAGAATGATGAGAAACTGCATAAAGCTAATGAAATCTTAAAGAATTGGAAATAGAATTAAATCAATTATGTAATAAAATTCCATTTATGTTTTGTTATTGTTTTAAAATTCTATTTTCTTATTACAAATGTGTCAATATTTTCATACATTTTTAAATTACATTATCCGATATGTTTATAACTTAAACAACGTAACGTTGAAAAAACTTTACATGTTTTCCCAAATTTACTCACAAATTTTAGATCATTTTAACTTTTCCTAACTTTGTTGAAACAATTTTTTGAAATTTTGTGATTTTTTGTCCAAATGTTTTCGAAAATTTACTTCTAAATTTTAGACATTTTCCGCTTTTTTCGACATTTTTATAATAATTTCACAAATTTTCTGTGTCGTTTTCTCAAAGTGTAATTTTTCTGTTATTGTTAACCTTGTCGACATTTTTTGTAATCATTTTTCTAATTTCACTATTTTCATCTTTTCCTGGTTTTTTTCAAAATTACTTACAAATGTTCAATATTTTAATGTTTTTTTTATATCTTTGCCAAGAATCATTTCTCCATCACTTTCTTTCAATTTCCATTTCATTTCTGAGTATTTTTAACATTTCTCGACATTATTGCAACATTTTTTACACATTTTTGGAGTCCCGACATTTCGCAAAATTTACTTGTATTTTAGATATTTTTATTTTTCCACATTCTAACAATTTCTGACGTTTCCACAAGTTTTCGGTAGTTTTCTTACAATTTCCCAAAATTTACTTCTAATTTCTGAATATATTAGACCTTAAAATTTCTTTCAAATAAAGTATGAAAATATTTCCAATTTTATAAAATAAAAAGTTTTGGGTTGGCAGAACTTAGGTTGGTAGGTAATTGATTTTCTGGAGGAGCAAGTTCAGTAAGTTTGGTGCTTCTATGAGTTATCAAGTGTCTCATGAAATGGAGAACACTTTGGAAGGAAATTTGTTCTACAGTTAAAAAAAGGATAATTTTATTATAATTATTTAACCGTTTTAATAATCGTTGATGCCGCGGAAGCAAAATTTGTTGGTAAAGTATGTATTGCAGCATTCCTCATCAACTGTTTAGTAAGGTAAGACACGATCACACAGTCTTCATCAAATTGCTTATTTCTGATAACTTTGATATAAAAAATTGTGGGTGTCATGAAACATACTCAGTAGAAGTAAAACCTTTAATTGTAATATAATTATACTGTCTATTTCCCTCTTATTATAAACCAATCACAATGACCCATTTTTAAATTTTTGTCAAATTCCACTTAAACTGATAATTGCAGTTATGCAAGAATTACACCGAAAATTGCACTTGTGCATGAATTAAAAAATCAAACTTGGACAAATTAATTAATATCTGTCAGGGTCAGATGCATAACCCCACAAATGGCATTAATTAATATCTGCCAGTATTCGATATTTCATGTGGTCCACACGCATGTTGTAATTGGCTGAAAAGAGTATGAATTAAATAGTCGAATCAACGATATTATTCAAGCAAACTTTTCGATAATACAAATTACACATTTTATAAATTGGTGAATATATGCAATGTTGTTATTAATTCTACAAATGTAAAACAAAGTAGGGATCCTAGAGACAACCCGTGGAACATTAAAACATATTTTACTTAGTAAGTATGGACAATCAAGTTTATTGTGGACAAGCTTACATAAAAATGATTCAATACAAATGATACGTCTATCCTTGAGTGACTGCATGTCAAAAGTAGTTAATAGTATTTTATGATTAAATCCTTGAGAGGGTAAACCATAAAAACGTATTACAAAAGTTTACGTTGCATATTCTCAATTAAATTCGTGGATCCCAAATTAATAAACCTTAATCAAGTTTACTTCGAATCAAAAAGAAATATAATAAACATTGCAAATTGTGTAAATGACCTTTTAACACATCCCAATAATTTCTAGGCATTAACTATAATATTAATGTTGTCTAAACGAAAAAGACATGTTATTCCTAAATCTTTGTGTGTATCGTTCTTAGTTAAAATTTCATTATTAATAGAGTATTGAAACAGTATATTATTAGTTTTACAGGTATAACAGTAATACAATTTTTAATATTTAGAACAAGTTTATTTGCAGATTATTTAAATACTGTTGGAGACGGAAACAGTCCACTCATGTTTTAATTATAGTCAAAAATTTGACATTATCAGCAAATATAAGTTTATCAACAGTAATACAAGGTCGTTTAAAGATAATAAAAAGTAGAGGACCAAGATTAGCCGTACAACAGAGGATGGAACAAACTGATCTAATTTATATCGGTTAAATTGTACATAATACATTTGAATAAGTATGATATAAAAAATGAAACAAATTCATAGTCAAATTCGAAATTGCAAAGTTTTTTTTAGTAAATTAATAAAATTAATTAGGTCAAAAGGTTTTGAAAAGACGGCATATATTGCGTCAACTTGAAACGTGTTATTCAAAGCTAAAGAAATATATTCAGTGAAGCAAGATAAGTTTGTTAACGTAGATCGTTGGTTAAGAAAACCATGTTGGCAGCGTAAAATAAGGTTGCTGTATATTGCAGTAGATATGATTATACAGAAGATTCTCAAAAACTTTTGCAAAGCATGATAAGATAAAAATTGGTCTATAATTTTCGATCGCCGCTTTTAAAGACTAACAATGATTATCGCTTTTTAAGACTAGACAAATTTTAGATGTTTTCCAAATGGTTTTGAAATTGTTCCAACCTTATTGAACACAAAGTGTGTTATGGTTTTACCAAAACATAACGGTAATCTTTGATAATCATGCTAGAAATGTTATTAATACTGCAAGTAAGTTTGCATTTTAAAGCTCTTGTTGATGTTATAATTTCGTTTTCTGAAAAAGACGGTTTCAAATTACACGCTGAATCAAATATGAGGGGATTAATTGAATTATCAGAAAGAAAAAAATATTTTTTTTGCAGGAACATATAGAGAACACTATATGCAACGGCTTATGATTTGAAGAAAAAAAATAAATTAATTTTTTTAGTTAATTATGATCTAATTATTAAAAAGTGATGAAATTTTCATCAATTTCATCACTTTCCATCACAAATGTTGTATAGAAACGCCATACCAAAATGCACAACAAACAAATAAATGGTTTAAGAGTTGTGCTCGTAGTTTTAAATTATGAGTTTGTGATATTTATAAAGCCATGCATAGCCAAAGAAAACAAAACAATAAAATTAAAACGTAGGTAGGTAGAAGGAACCTAATTTTTATTAAACTAAATTTATAATAAATTCAAATTATAGAATTGTCTAGACTTTAAAAATATATTTATAGATAAAAACTACTAAATAAAAATGTATAATGTTTTATCAAATTAGAATATTATAATTATTTAATAATACCTATGTATATATTATACAGGGTGTTTTTCAATTTATACGCAAAAACTTGAGAATTAATTGCTAAAGGCATGAAATGAAAAAATTCTAATAAAATATTTTGACTTTTCAATTTATTTGGTAAGATGTGAAAAAAAATCATAACTTGGAAATGCATTTTTAACAGAAAACAACTTATTTACGTGCATTATTTTAGTTATAGCAACTGTTCAAAGTTATTTCCTTTATCGTCAATGAACATTTGAGCTCATCTAATTAATATAGTTTTTATTTAACCATTTATCAAAAGTTACTTTTCAGCATTATTTTAGTAGATGACCATAAAAAAATTATAATTTTAATGCTAAAAAGAATTTGAACTACTATGTTTTTATCACAATTTATTTAGTCACACCGTGACTGCAGTTTCGACTGAACCTCAGTCTTCATCAGACGTGAGTATTATCGAGATTTAAGAATTATCACTTAGTAACGGT
>JARJEC010033512.1:0-11780 GCA_030264575.1 Tachinus sp. AB-2021
ATTCCGAAGAGTATGTCGATAGTGCTTTTGGTATTGACATATCCTCAGTGTTGTGGCAAGATACAAAAACTGTACAACTTTTATCTACCTATGTTGGAATAAATCAATTTACAACCAGTGATCCAAATATACAGCCAAACAAAACAATTAGATCGGATAAGACAGAAAAGAAATATCAAGAAATTGATTGTCCAAATACCATCAGTGAATATAATGGTCACATGGGAGGCGTTGATTTGTTGGATGGGCTACTAGGGTGGTACCACATACGCATGAAGACTAGAAACTGGACTAATCGCATTTTTTTATAATCTAATTGATTTGTCTATGGTAAACGCCTATATATTGTATCATCGGATTTATCCAAAGTACAGCAAGTTAGAGCTTCCTATTTTCCGTACGGAAGTTGCAGAATCTATATGCAAATATGGAACAAAGAACACAAAAAAGCGTTGGACGGTCAAGCATGGCATCAATATCATCTCAAAATTTATCACCTAAAAGGACATATTTGCCGACTCCTGACGTACGATATGATTAAGTGGGTCACCTGGTGCGTCTTTAGGGAGAGAACTTTGAAAAGAATATGCAAATATGAACAACGTACGGCAGAGACACAAGCTATTTGTATCAAATGCAATGTTAATATATGCAATTCTCCTTCAAATCATATTTTTATGCTTTTCATGTAAAATAAATAAATATTTTGTATTTACTATCTATATCTATCTTAGCTTTGTATTTGCATTTGTATAAAATAAATAAATAAGTTTTATATACATAAATAAATATCTTACTGCATAGAGCCGCTTATAGGCGGTCTTGTCACCCACATGCGTTTTGAACCAAAAATTTTATTTTTGAAACGGAAATCGTGTTTTTAGTGACAAAACGAACTCATTTAAAAATTTTCAACCGATAAAAAAATTGATGCATTAGAGGTTAAACAATACAGATTAATGTAAACCATTAAATTGATAGAAATAAAGAACAAAATAAGCATTTTTTCATCTACCATTACTACATTTTCTATTGCCGGTTTACATGCTGAGCAAATGATTGTACCGCCAATTTGATACATACATTCATCATTGTCCTGGCCTAATTTTACCAATTTTGTTTTTTAAGTTAATGTTAAATTTCTTAAGTTACATTTTTTAATCTCTTCTATGTACTAAATTCGTACACCACTTCTGTTAAAGCATTGCGTTTTTTCATTGTGCCTTTATAAATTGTGTGCGTATTACCTCATAGTTCAGATTTATAGTGGTATATACTGATTAATTCTTAAGACTTCAAGTTTCAGGAGAATTTATAACTACAGACTTTTTCTAGAGCAAAGAGAATAGTGAAAACGTCTTTGGCATACTGTCTTGCGTATTTAGAAATTACTAAAAAACTACACTACTTCTTTTTGCTCCGAAAAGTAAACTTCACAGGTAATTTTTGTTTGTTTGCTGTTTGCATAATTATTTATTGTCAGTAAAACATTCTTCTAATGTATACACTCGGGAAGGCACATTTGACTAATAAATTTAGAAACAGGTATGAAACATAGCAAGATGAAGATCTGCCAAGGGAAAACTACTTAACAATACAGATTAATGTAAACAATTAAACTGAAAGAAATAAAGAACAAATCAAGCATTTTGTTTTTATAAATTTTAAATGTAATGTCAAATAGTTTAGTTTTACCGTAGTATTATTAAATTTATTAATTCTTCAATTTCATTTTCAAACCACTTTTTATCAATCATTTTCACTCGACATTTATTGCACAATAATAAAAATAGGCGATATTGCTGATAGTAGAAATATATGTCAAACATAAATTTTGCACTGCTTACATCGTCACAATTTATATCAGACATAAATAGCATGCAATAAGTGTCTGATGTAAACGTACCTTAAGACGTAGTGTTGTAATGAGTGTCAAGGTGCATAAGTAAAACTGATAAAAAATATGACACTAACTTTGACATTTAATTTATAAGAGTATAAATATTATATTAAAATTGAATTGGTTATTTGGAAAAGGGGACATGTCCTGTTTGAATATTATAAGAGTCCGTTATAGAGTAATTTTTAAAGGTGAAGAAAATACCTCTTTCCGTTACTACAAACGATCGTAATAAGCAGGTATGTTTCAAAACTGCGTTAGAAGTAAAATCTTTAAATAACCAAAAAATGTTCCCTTTTCCATTTGGAAGAGAAACTTTTGATTAAATCGGTTATTTAACTGATTTAATCAAAAGTTTCTCTTCTACTTCTCGTGTATGTTCTAAGCATTCTCAGATTTGTTTTTAATTTAAATTTGCACGTCTCATCTACTCTCAATTACAAAATTCCTTTGATTGAATTCGTTTCTAGACTACTATAGTTTTTCATTAATGAGACCCATCTATCTTTAAAATGCCATTAATAGTATGCTTCCATGCTAAGTGATCTTTTAAATACACCTTGACAAGCCGAGGCTTCATGAGTTTAAGTCAAAGTGATAAACTTTCAAAAATTAAGTTAATTATTATCAATCTGTCAAAATAATAAATGAAATAATAAATTGAATAATTTTAAAAAAATTATTTGCGATATTTACTGTCGTAGAAAAAGTATAGTATGCAACAAGTTTATAGAATAAATAAAGTTGTCAATTTACTTATTTAATTAAGCATTAGCTTAGCAACGCTTCGCTGCTGATTAATAAGCTGACTAAAATGGCATTTATAAAACTTGATATATAATATACTATTACAGCTAATTGTAATGCCAATGCTATTATTAATGTTAGATTATGACAAAATAAACTAAAATTTTTTAAATATTTTTTAGCGATGATCAACAAAAAAATATTGTAATAGTACAAGATCCGGACCTGCATATTTACTATTAGAAACTAATATTAAAGTAAAAAATATATTTTATTATCAAACATTAATAATATTATTCTCATACGGTATTTTTAAATATATATTAATTGATTATTCGTAAATCATTTCGAATCCGTTTGTACAATTAGAATATTACGAACTCAGAATATATTCTGAGCTTGTGCATTTTGTTTATTCCGGCATTGTCTCGCGCGCATCCACCAAATTGTGTCTCCTTCTTTATCGCATAGAGTAGCGCATGCAATGCCCTGCCGCACTTCAAAAAAACGCAGCAACCCGAAGAATTGCCAAGTTTTGCTAAGACAACCCTATTCCAACTTACCCACAATAAAATTCTCTTTTTTTCATTATTGAACTTAACAAAAGTCGACCTGTGCAGCCTTACCTGTTCATACCTGGCAACCCGACAGAAAATAAGGAAAAAAGTAGGCATATTCACTTTTTCATATTATTTAGACATTTTAGAGCTTCAATTGGCGCTAAAATATTTAGAAATAAAAATGACAGAAATTAATTTTAAAAAATGATTTGACAATTTTTAATTAAAAATAGCCTTGCCCAGATATTAAGCAGCAACCCATTTACAATTGGTTTATTATTTATTGTATTACCTTTGATAAAAAATGTTTTTAGCTGTTATGTCTATGAGGGTAGATCATGCAGGTCCGGATCTTAGACTATAATCAAAACATGGATTAATGGTAATTAATAATCACAATAAGTAGCAAACTTGTTGATTAAATAACTATTAATAACACTAATTGTCGTAAAAACAGTAGTAAAAAGAACAGCAATAGTATTAGAAATATATACCCTCATCTGTAATTTGAAGATGACAAACAAAGATTATATGGTAGATAATATAGCCATTGATAAATCATAAATGGGTTGCACAGCTATATTTTTATAACTCAGCTGTTATTGGTTGGATTTTTATTTTCTTGTTTTTTTAGTGTACAGAAACATATTTCGAATAACTTTTGTATGTAACTTTTTTTATAACTTTCCAAATTCTTTTTCGCATATGCGTAACCGCTGATGTAGTTGCGGTTTTGGTTTCAAATTAGTTTAAAACCAAAACCGCAGTATCTAACTATTATAACATTTTACGTGTGACGTCAAAACGTAATCCAGATTTTATGAAAAATTTCATAGTAGTAACAGGTTATGTTGCCTTACGTTATATTTGCCGCATGTGGTATCCTAACTAGAAATTTTATAAAGGAAAGCAATTAGAATTGCCAAGTTTGGCGCTAAATTCAAATGGCTTGAACAATTATAATTAAAAGATCCATTAGTTCTCCACATTTCATTCTTTGGAGAAGACGAAATAAGAGATCTTTGGTAATCATCGTCCTGGCCAACAATTTTGTTTTGGCTTAAATATCTTAAAATGACCTAAAACTTCGAGAAATGCAAAGTAGAAATGTCCTGTAGGCTTGTCCCAGAGACTTGAACTTTTGCCGAAGTCTACTAAATTAGATCAAAAAAATAATTGCAAAAAAATATAATACCCCAAAAACGGAAAGAGCTAAACGATTTATTGCAAAACTAGACTAGCACATTTTGTGTAACTAAACTTTTTTCAAAATGGCATTCTGTCATAAAAATGTACTCTAAAATTACAAAAATGTATATTTCAAAACGAATTTAAAAATCATATAGCAACAAAAACTAATGCCAATTGTCAAACGCAATCGCGCACGTTTTCAGGAAAATTCGAATAACAAAATGGCGGCCATATAAATTTTATATCTCAAAAACGGAAAGAGCTAGCGCCTTCAGGTTTATTGCAAAAATAGACTATCTCGAGGAGCACATTATATGTCAATATATATTTTTTTAATGTCATTCTAACCCTCATAAACATAGACTAAAAATTACGAAAATTCATATTACGAATCATAGTGCGTGCACCGAATTTGAAAACCCTATAGCCAGAACTAATACCAATTATCCAAGAAAACTCAAATAACAACATATCGGCCTTATCAATTCTAAACAGCGGCAAATTATATAGCGGACCACCATCGGCACCAGCCACGATGGTGGTCCGCTGCCGACCTAACAAGACGTTCATTTTGTTAGAAATACGGGCGTCTGGTAGATGTGCTTGCTACAAATATAATTAATTAATAATAATTAAAAGTATATAATTATAATTGTAATTAATCTTACATGTAAGTACACTAAAACATATGTTTGATTTATTTTTTATATTTTACGTCTCTGAAATGAAAAATGTATCATTTTTCCTACTGAGATAGATGTTTCGGAATATTTTGCAATCAATCAGATCGAAGGCATAAAAGCCGGTTAATGAAATCAAAAAAGTATTTTTAGGCCTCCTAAACTATAATACGAATATGACAATTATCACTTGTGGGTATGTTGATTTTTACACACAGTGATGTAAAGAATACGCGGAAATACGGCAAAACCTGCAAAAAACAAATATTTATGAGAAATACTGTATTTATTATAATTAAGTTTATGTAACAAAATATTACTTTACATCATATAAAATAATACGGATTTAATTGAAAAATGTATAATATATAACCAAAGCTGCAACTATAATTGTTTTAGTTTTCATTGACAAATGTGCATGAAAAAGTCGCGCTGTAAATTATAAATTACAGCATTCGAATGTAAACGCACTTTTAAAGAATTATAAAAGACAGTTAGTCTAGTTTCCTTTATGGTTTACAAAAAAAGCATACAACTCGTCGCTTTGACTACATTACTACAATTTTTTAAATAAAAACTTTTATATTGATTTGAGTCCAAAAAATTGTAGAGGCAACAATTTGAAAGGAGCGGGTAAGGATACAAGCAGTGAGCAAATGTAATAAAGGTTTTACTTCTATTTTGTGTGTTCCAAGCAGACTCATAGTTTTTTTAATTGTTCTTCGATGATTTGATTTTCGAGGAACTTAGCGTGAAGATTTTACCAGTAATATAGTCACTAAGTCAACTAAGCTGTTTTAGTTTTACATTATAGACAAACAAAATTTCTACATTATTATAAAAATTAAAACTATGAAGCTATGATAATGACTAAATAAAAAATAATGGTTTATTCTGGAACACATTTGGAGTATGTCATATTCTTGCAAAGTGAGACAGTTACACGAGAGCAGCAATACCTTCCAAACTATACATTTTCTACAACAATTTAATTTAAAAAATACAAATTTTAAATAAAAATGTTCAAAATGTCAAATGTTCAAATCACTATTAAATGAGTAAGGTTAATAATGATAAAGCAACATTATATTCGATGCCAGTGGCACCAATTTAAAATTTTTATTTTACTTTAATTTAAATTAAATAAAATGGCATTTTAGTTATAGATAAAATGCGGTATTTAATAGGTTATAGTAAATATATAGTTTTGTATGCTGTTTTCTTTATTATTGTTTGTTTTACCAAGTCAGTTTCGCCATTTCTAGCATAATCGGTAGCCTTTTTGCAATTGTTTGCAGCTGTTATGTATATTAAATTAATTATAATATTACTTACACTTATATGTGCTGTATATGACCGAAGTGTTTAGGTATTGTGTGTTGCGTAGATACTATTTAATTTTTTGTGTTCCATATGTTGAGTGTCTGTGTGGTATTCATAAACTCAAATAAAATGTAGTATTTAACTCGCAAATAATTATTTGCCCACAAAGATAAATCTTGCAAGATTTATTATTATTAATATTCCATAATTATTGAAAAAAAAAACACATATAAATTACAAATATAAAAAAACTAAGTGTATTTAGAACAAATATATAAATTGGGTTGCACATTTGAAGCCCGGTTAGGTTTTAATAAACAATGTTTGCAATTTAGGGTTCTATAGATACCCTATATTCACATTCTTTTCAATATAATGGACAACGATGACTGAATACACACAGAGACATAAATACTGTCCCGAGGCAAATAGTGCATGACTTCATCTATAAACTTGATGGGATGGAAACTATTAAATCTTGCAAAAATAACTGATTTGCATTTACAGGTGGCAGGTAAATAAGCTATAAGACACGAGTTACGGCCAAGAAAAATGTAGATGTAGTGAAAATTAATTATTTATTTAAAATTGACTACATTTCCACACAAAATAATGATAAATATACTGCACAACGATTATTATATATAAAACTCATATGTAAATTAAAGATATTCTACTAGAAATCATCGGAACAATATCTAAGATCTATTTGATCCCAAGAGATTTAACATGTGTGTTCACAGTGTGGTCTTATCTCGCTCTCACTCTCTCACTCTTATTCCACTGTACGACTAATTATAAAACAGTCCCATTTGATAAAGCCCTTTGATATTGGATTCAGTAACATGAAAACGCATGCGTTCTGACCTCTGAGGTTAGCTCTTTTCGTGTGTTTGAAATAAATCCTAGCAACTAAACGCGCCAGGATACAGAAAGTCTGACAGCTTTACACAAACAACTCTAATAAAACACTTTAATACAAAAAACCTTTGATAATTGTAGCTATTATAATTGATATAATTGATCAATAAATTGAGAATAAATCAAATATTTATACCAAATTATAATGCATTCGATTTAATCTTGTAAAGTCTTGGTGGTAGGCACAAGGATATAAAATCATAAAACAATAAGAGTATACAAAACCCAAGTACGCTATAATTACATTTATTTTGTCGTTATATTGAGCACCGTCTTAGAATAATCTCACATAGAAATACGTTGTGGAAGAAGTGATTAATCGAGCATTATTCATACCAAGAGGACTGGCTATACCATTTATGTCTAACACGATCGGTTAATGTATTAAATGAAATTGTCGATATACATTAAGTGGAATCGTTTAAAAAGGCCCTACGTAGAATCAAAATCTGCTATAAAAATAGACATTATCTTAAGATTTATAAGTGCTCCCTGGCCCCTGGGTAATTTTTTCGCCTTAAGGTAGAACCATTTTTTATTCCAGATTCTGATTCTACGAGAAAAAATCCGTAACTTTTGAAATAAACACTTTTCCCGTTGCGTGATAGTTCGCACTGTAACCTAGGCGTATTGCACCGTTTTCAATTTTATTTTTTGTCGATTAAGGCGCTATCACGCAAAAAAGTCTTAGATAGAAAAGTTATGTTTTTTATTCGTAGAATTTAAATCAGCATTAAAAATGTGCGTTCCTATTTATTATTTCAAAGTTGCCCCATTCATTCGTTTCATAGGATCAGATGTCACCTCATAACCATTACACTTTTGTTTGAATTTTTTTTTCAAAAATATTTTGCTTTTGAAATATTTTGCCGTTCTCGGACTTTACAAACACCCAGTATATACAAGGAGTTTCTTACGTAGGGTACATAACTTCGGGAAAGCATTCTTCTGAAAAATAATTTTATAATATTTTATTATAATTATATTATAAATCGTTTAGAAAAGCTTCAATTTTTAACACAACAGCAAAAACTTTACAAATATAGATAATATAGATAATTATAGTACCGTCGTGTCAATACCGTCAATAAATCTAGTATAAACAAACAAACAAATTTGTTTGGAGTAACCATTACCTTAACTGATTCGTTCAGGTTAGAAAACAAGAAAAATCACTTGCACAATAAACAATTTTAGATAATCGCGTAACTAGATCTAAAATGTTTGTCATAGATTTATGACTGTACCTAAACAAAAATTATTGTTCCTTGTCATCATTACAAATGATACAATTTGGACAATATTCGTATTATATTGTATTAATTAAAAAATAGAAAAATATTAAGTCTAAGAAAAATCTAATTCTATTTTTAAGGCATTCCATCAGATTCTGTCGTTCAGCGCGAAACACCTGACTAGTACCATTAAAGCGTTCTTTATATGTTTGTAAGAACTATTTTAGTGTTTTATTTAAAAGATTCTAGAGAAAAAATATACAATCTTAAACATAGTGAAACCTGTCGGAACGTATTAAACAACATAAAATTATTACATTTATAGATATATCTGTAATATATAAACTGTTGTCACACGTACACTCTAGTAAAGATCTAATAAATAAATATACTTATATTCACAACTATTAGACAAGAGGAAGCTCTCTTTTATATAAGGAAAGATGCAATCTATCTCTATATAAAAAATCGCCCATTTATGCAACTTGCAGCTTATTCAACAAATTATTCCTGAGCATACGATAGCTATAAATTATTACAAAATTCAAATTAAATCTAAAAATCAATGTACTGTGTAATGTATTTATTTATTTTATTTACAATATTTTTAAATTGTTTGCATGGAATTTTTACATTGACATTGTGTTTATATTTAACTAATCTTATCCATGTACAATACAATACAATACAATAAAACTATTTTTTGTTTGTTTATTTATTTGCATATTTTTGTCATATCTGGACTAATCGCCCACGCTAGAGGTTAACCACATTTGAAAATTTTGCCGCTAATTAGGGAACTCTTTTGCGTGCACGCAACATCCAGGCAGTACATGGGACCTACAGTTTTTATTCTTATCCAAAAAAGATGTGGTCAATACGACTATTCGTAACTTAAAAGTCGGGGCGACTTTTAAGTTACGAATAGTCGTATTCAAGTAAGGATTACCCGGGAATCGAACCCGGGACCCCTGGTTACAGCAGTCAACACACTAACACTTGGACGGCATTATTATTATTATTATTACTATAATTCGAATACTTTCTTATCAAAATTATTGGTGCAGTTCAAACATTTCTATAAAATATTCTTCACTTTAAAAATACCATTTACCACTAATTTGTATAACTTGTAACATACATATAAAGTTCTAGCGGAATCATGACTTAATATATTCGGAATAAAATTGTGATAAAAATCGTAAACTATTCAACATCTAATGAATAAAATTGTTATAAATATATATATATACAACATTAATTACAACAGCCTTATATATAGTGAAATAAAACGAAATTTGTATAGATTTGTGATCAGCAATAATCATTAATTTTTAAAATTGCACTGTATTTTAAAACATTTATTATGCAAAAAATAAATATAAAAAAATCAATGCAACTTATAATGATTGATAAATCTATATCATGCACCACAATAGTTTATTATTAATGTAGACATTTTTATCGTGTATTTCAAGAATTCCATAAATATATACCGCAAGTAGATTATATAATGCAGCACGAATGTTTTTTCACATTTAACCTGGACCTTCGTTTCGCCGTGAGGTTAGATTTCATTTTTAGATTAAGTATAGTTCATAGTTCTTTTTTATTTGTTATTAATTCACAAAGGTGAAATGAAATTACTTTTGCAGAGTAACTAGAAAAATAAAAAACTGAAAAGTGGTGTTAGAAAGCAATTTCACATCGTTGGTGTAAAAAACAAAAATTCAAGTTTTTTCAATTTAATATAAATTTATAATTTTATTGAAGCAATATTATAAAATAAATACTAATTACCGAGGTTTATCCATGTGGGTATTTCACCTTTACTGAAACGTTGACTAAACGTATTATAAGCAAAAATGTAAGTTCGTGTGTTTGATATACCAGGAAAAACATAAAAACCGTAAAATTAATACATTATTTTTGGCGGGAATTTAAAAAGCCTCAATCATAAAACCGACAAGCGATGGGCCGCTCGTTAACTCCGTGTTAATGTGCAATGTTACGCAACGATGTTATATTACGGCACTTTATTGCAAGTGTTCACGCACCATTGTGATACTTTGGTTCAAGAATAGAACCACAAGTTTTTGACAAAACTACTTGCTAATTTCGCACATTTTGAGTGCTTAGTCTTCGCGACTGCATGGAAAATGATTATGAAAAGTATAAAATTTACATATCTTTACATCAAAAAGATTTTAAAAAACGCCAAAAACATATATTTTTTAACAGTATGTTAATCTCCTATCATTTTATGTTTTTATTATTATTAGTAATTCAATTAATTAGATAAATAAATAAATATGGCGATATTTATGTATGTCTGAAAGTTGTTTGATTTCCACGTGGTACATTCATAAACAAGTTACGTATTTTCAAAAAATAGTTATTTGTTATTAACAAATTGATTATTTCGCAAAACTAAGTTGGGTACAAATNTAAATTCAGATATAAAGATTCTGAAGTTTTTTTACAGGTGCCGAATGTCTTAAGTGATTTCCATGCGATAAATTGATATTATACACGCGGCGCAGTTTCGAAAAACAGAAATAATAATTTTGTAATAAACAAAATTGTTTATAAAACAATGATGATTGGTACAAATTAGTCTTAAATTCGTTCAATCGAATCGACCATAATTATCTTTACTAAAGTTAGCACCCCCACTTGAAATAGCGGTATATCGGCAAAACGGGGTGGGTACAAATTCAAATTTTTTTTTGTACAAATTAGTCCTAAATTAGTTCTAAATTATAGAGTATTTTTTATTTACAACTTTACGGAGGTTGATATGGCTGAGCTAAATCAAATGAGGCTCTAGAATCATTTTCCGTAAGCTCTCTCGAAACAGCATTTTTAATTTTTCAAACTGTAAATTGTATATTAAATAATTCTATTTTATGATATTAATATTTATTTGTTGGACTGGTTTTGATTGGCTTTTATGTTATTAATTGTTTTTAATGACAATTGAAATTATATTATTACAGATTGGATTTTTTTAATATAAAAATATAATTAAATAAAACAACTTTTTGTATCACAAAAATATTTATTAAACCGGACTAGTTTCGACCAATTACCTGGTCATTATACGATGATAGAAAATATTGGTTTTTATATATCTTATCACAAACATATTTATTAAAGCGGACTAGTTTCGACCAATTACCTGGTCATCATACGGGATAGAAAATATTTGTTTCTATCACCG
>JARJEC010033588.1:0-15614 GCA_030264575.1 Tachinus sp. AB-2021
AATAGAACCATTATTGAACCGGGTTCGATAAATTGCCTTTTAAAATAAATAAAGCCACAAAATAAAATTATTATCAATGAATAATCAAAACAAGCTTTTTTTGGAAAACCCGGCCACGTAAATGATTATTACTTTCAAGGAAAATGATAATCATTCACAAAAAAGAATAAAATAAAACCATTATTGAACCGGGTTGTTGATAAATTGCCTTATAAAATAAATAAAGCCACAAAATAAAATTATTATCAATGAATAATCAAAACAAGCTTTTTTTGGAAAACCTGGCCACGCAAATGATTATTACTTTCAAGGTAAATGATAATCATTTATAAATAGAACCATTATTGAACCTGGTTACTTCTGTGCAGATATCTGACTAGATCATAGTAAACATTATCTCACCTGACACATCAATTGATTAACAATAATTAAAGACACGTGGCGTGATTCATTTATACTAATAAGTTGGTGGATACACAGCCACAAGCTCACTTGTTAGTCTCAAAGTTGATGGGTCCAGTGAAACAGAGGGCTGCTTTGACTAGAACAACTTTGGGATATAGTCTTTGGCCTCAAATATTTTTGGTCTTTATTTGCACTTTCTGCTCTGCTATTACATCGTGTGCTGATGACTATCGACTTTGCTTATCTCTCAGGTCGCTAAAGTATTTCTACAGTGTGTTGGAAGTACTACAGTTCTTAAAGCTTCGAACTGAGCCCCTTTTTCTCGACCAGATTTGGCCTGCTGACAAAAGCAGACTAATCCAAGACCAAATCCCATTTGGATCCACTAGTGAGAATTTGTGGGTGCACTGAGGACCAATAGCCAGTACTAGTCTCTAGAGCACCATGCCCCAAATATACTATAATATAATACTTTTGTATTGAGTATTTGTTGATCTAGTATTTGATACCAGTACTTTTTATTAAAGTGCAATCAATTCTCAATCGCTGGAAATCGATCATTGCTGAACTAAATTTTAATAATATAATTAATTTACATGTCTGCCAATAGTACAATTTAATTATATAACAAATTAATTAGAACATTAAAAATATTTATTAATAAACTGCAAACCAAAGTTGCTCAAAAATACAGTAATAATACAATCAAGTGGTACAACATTTATAATTTAATTTTTCTTTTTCTTTGCAGTCTTGCTCGCAGCAGCACCTTTACGCTTAGCCGCCTGTGATGTACTTGGACAAAGCCCTTTTAATTCTTCGACTAACGAGTCAACTTCCCCAGTATAAAGCACATCATTTACCAAATCGGTTTTATTTATGATAGCTTTTGATCCTAAAATTTCTTGCTTCAAATATTCAATTTGTTTTTGATACTTATAGGGCTTCATTGTTGTGATGTCGTAGCTTTCGATGGTAGCCGCATCCACCAAGCCATCAATAGCTGCTTTTAAATTATCATTTGGTGTGGATTGATGTATCTCATCGGACCATTCTTTGGAAATATTATGGGCTTCTGGCATTATTAACACCAAAAATTGCCGATCTTGATTTAACATCTTTGGTATTAATTCTGCATAATATACATGACCAGCATCGGTAAATTTTAAATAGCACAACAAATGGAGACCCTCCATATTGCAAGCCTCCCAGAGTGCGATGAAATTTTTATCCGTACTGTCTTTAGCGGATACAACTTGTGGTGTTTTTAAATTTTCCCCAATTGTCGAATAACGTGTTTTTGATGCATGTATTATAGTAATACCTATATCCACATTAGGATTGCTTTGGAATTTAGCTTTTTCCTCATTTGTCAATTTGAAGGACAATTGTTTCAATATTAACTGATTATATTTTTCAGCCGTGGATACCATTTTCTGTTTAACGACTTCATGATTACCGTCACGAGTCACATTGATCTTAATCAATTTGGCATCACGTGAATACTTTTTAATGCGACACGAAATGCTTACTTCCTTTGAAATATTTGGGCCCAAATAAATACTGCAAAATAAATATTAGTTAATTAGTAGGTATTTCACTAAATGCTATATTTACTTTAGATTTCTATGGACAGTTACATGTTTAACTGTATTATCCAGCTTAATGCTCAAAAATTCTTGATCGTAATAATACTTTGGAACAACGCTATCGAGCACTTGGTAAAGTTCCTTATAAAACGGATTGTAATCAAAATCTTCAATCATAGGTAACAACTCGAATGTAATACGTTGAGCTTCAAACTCTTCAAATTCTTGCATAACATGAAATTTAACCTTCTCATCATTACCGGATGGGTCAGCATTGTTTGTAATGAAAAATAACGTTTTGTGCGAATCTTTGGTTTTATCTTTACGGAATATCTTTTTACATGTTAATATAAAATCTTTAAAAGAGGCATTCTTGCAAATCCATTCAGAATGTGAATCTTTATTTTCAATTAAATCTTGCAACTTCAGAAAAGATTCGGTGAATGACGAATCGAAATCCATGAAATCTGATTTTGTAGGATCGGAATGGAGAAATTGTATCGAGATTTTATATTTTAAGGAACTTTGAAATATGATATTATCCAATAATTTGTATATAGCGTTTAAGGCTGACTGGAATGGTATTTGAGCTGTAGACTTATCTTTTTCGAACATCGAAGGGGTACAGTCAATACCTATTATTACGCTTTGTTGCCTATGCCAGGCTGTTGTTTTCTCTAAATACTCTTCATCATCTGAACTGAACTCACCCATTTTTAAATTATAGCTTTTGCTTTATATTTAAATGTAATTATTTATCTGCCTCAAAATTAACCTATTTCACAAATCAATTCTTATTTTTTTATATTTTCACAATTGACTCGTAGCGCCACTTGTGGTTTTTACTAATATTATAATAGCTATATTTAGTTACGATGTTTCCGTATAGATGGCAATAGTACAATAATTATAGCAAATCATACTTATAATAAATAATCAATCAATTAAAACTAGTAACAATTTACATTAAAATAGAACTATATATATTTTTTAATCAAAACACTATTCTCAAGCACTGATTGAAGCTAAAGCAAAACATGCTAAAGTGACTTCATTTTAGTGCTGCTATGACAGTTCGGTTTAGTTTCCGGTAAATTGACAAAAATCTGCTTGAAATTAATTCTGCAGAATACCAATGAATTAATCAGGTTTTAATAATATTTATAATTATCTAGGCCGGGCCAGTGCAATTTATTTATATAACATTTTATATTGTTTGTTGCATATACGTGAAAGACGTAGTAAATTTTTCGAATACATTATTTTCTATTAAAATTAGTAGAAAATAAGTAACAATATCTATTTTCTGTTATATTTGATATATTTTAAAGCAAATCATTAATTATTTCAATAATAATATAACATGATAAAAAAAAATTATGAGTCGTATTCAATACCAATTGGCAGCTATTGAATACAACTTGTTTTGTAACCAACTTCAGTGAGAGGTGTCTAAAATGCAAATGGCGACTCAGATATTAAAGCTCCAGTAAATCAAAGAAAACTTGGCTGGGAAATTCGTTTTGTGGTCTGGCATAGGTATAATTACAATATATTATCACTATTATAATCATTTCAACAGTTTTTATGCCCCGGCTGTAAAATTCTTGTGCAAATTGCTCAACGCCACATCAGCTTGTTAATATTTATAATTTTTCGGTTAATATTTATCATTTGGTTGGAGTAATCGGTGGAGATGTTGCCCTAATGCAGGGTTGTCCAACCTTTTTGATGTCCGGGGCCACATTTCAGTAATAGAACGTGTTTGGGGGCCGCAGCAACCAAAATTATAGATAGTAAAGCACAATACATTTGAATACTTTTTACTTAGAAGTAAATATGTATTTACACATATAAAAAAAATAGTACGAAAAACTAGTACAACACGTTTATTTTTCAAAAAAGCATAACAATTGTACTAAAAAGAATTTAAAATTTATTTCTTGTGGGCCGCATTGATATTTGCTGCGGGACGCATGCGAAGCGTGGGCCGCGGAATGGACAACCCTGCCCTAATGAGTTTTTGATAATAATTTCGTGCTTGCATTTAGTCAGCATTGTTGTAAATTGATCATTTTTACAATAACATTCCAATGTCGTATTAGGTAATAATAATCTTTATAGGCAAACTAACTCCCATGGCGTGTGACTACTTTCTGAAGTCAAATCTTTGACGGCGTTAATGAGTGAAATTAGTGGTGGTCGTGGATTCTGGGTTCCGATATGCGAGTCGGCGGTTGTGGATCTTTGGACGCGAGGCGAGGCCTTGGGATTTGGGTCGCGGGACATGTTTTGTGTTTTGTGAGTTGCCAGTCGGGGGTTGTGGGATGCTGGTCGTGAGATGCGGGTTGTGTTTTGTGAATTGTGGGCTGCGGGTCGGCGAATCTGGATTGTGAGATTTGCATCATGGGCCGTAGGTCGTGGGCCGCGGTATATTGGTTATGGGTGGCCGTGGATTGCAGGACATACGTCGCAAGTCCTGGGTCATGTTTTGTTAGTTGTGGGTTGCCGGTCGAAGGTTGTGGGATGCGGAGCTTCGGTTGTTAGTTGCGAGTCTTTATTAATTAAATTAAATTTAATTAAGTCATAAAAATTTAATAAAAACATGTATTTGTAATCATAAAAGTTTTACTTTACTGTTGCAAGATCGAAGCACACTCTTAATTTTTTATGTTTATAGATAAAAAAATTGTACTTTCATATATAAGCTTATATAACCCTTGTTGGCCCATGGTTATTATTATATTATATCCACTTTTTCCGGTTGGTCGCTTTTTCATCCAGTCTTTTACTCCCATTTTTTCAAGATCTTGGATTTTCCATCTGCTCTTTGGCCTACCTCTTTCTTTAACTCCTATTGGTGGTTCCTGTGTTTTTCATAGACTGTACATGCCCAAGCCAACTCACTCGTTGTTGTTTAATGTATTGCACTGTATTTGGTTCCTTAAACAGCTCCTTTAGTTCGATATTGGTTCTTCCATCCCAGAATCTATCTTCTTTGCTGCCAAAATATTTTTCTCTTCCGTATTTGCTTTCTAAACTGATTCTAACTTCTATATTTTGCTTTTATATGTTACTGTTGGTTGTAACATTGTTTTATAGTCACGTCATATTTTCGTCATTTGTTGGCGATATTTGTGAATATAACGTTATATAACCAATAACAGAAAAACCTACACCTAATTATTTTAAACTGTTTGCTTTGACAATTCATAATTTACTAATTTTATTTGCGACGTCATAATGACGTATTTTTGTGTTACTTTTAAGACGTCATATTTTCGACGTCATACTGACGTACGTTTTACGTCGAACAAATACATGCAACGGGCATTTTATTAATCTCTACCGTAACTATATTATGCACACGCCACCACACAATTACGATCCAAACGTTTTACGAACTTAACCTCACTCTTTGGATATGGCGTTGAGTTTGAGGATGGTGGTAGTAGCAATATTGCTATTATCAGTAGTTAACCAAAAAAATAAATTAAGATAACTTTGGATATTCAGTGAAAGTCTTAAGTGAAATTAGTTAAAAGAAAAAGATGTCGGCCTGAATATTTATTATTATGCAGCAGCAAAATAACTCACCATATACGTCGTCTAATAAAGTGTTTATAATTAATGGTGATTAATGATAAACCTTTTATTAGTTGAAAGCATTAATTATTATTTATTAATTAATATATATTAATAATTACATTTATTTTAGCGCACGTTTCGGAGTTCCTCTGCCAGCCAGCACTGAAAATGAAAAAAAATTGTAGTTTTTTAATAACAATCAAACGATTGTCACATCGCCAGCTCTCTACCCATTCAAGTATTGATAAAAGTTTATAAAAAAATACCAGCACGTCTATTTTGCGTCAATAACTGACGTCTGTTTCACGTCATTAAGTTACGTTAGTTTCACGTTTCTAAATGACGTTCTTGGTCCCTGCCATATTTTTATCTTTTTGCCGTCATATTAACTTCATGTTTTACTTCATAATGACGTAAACCATGACAAAAAATGACGTGAATATGACGAGTCTTTGCTGGTTGGGCTGGTGATACATACTTTGATCTTAGGATGTGACTTATAGCCCTTGCTGCTGTATCTTTCTTTAACAGTCTCGTTTGTAGCTTTTGATCTTCTTTCCCATCTTTCGCAATTTGAACGTTTGTTTTACGTAATTAAGTTACGTCAATTTCACGTTTCTAAATGACGTATTTGGTCCTTGGCATATTTTCATCTTTTATCGTCATATTTTCGTCATTTTAGGTCATAATGACGTAAACTATTATAAAAAAATGACGAGAATATGACGTATTTTTGCTGGCTGGGCTGTTGATACATATTTTGATCTTAGGATGTGACTTATTGCCCCTTCTGCTTTAACTTCCTTTATCAGTCTCGTTTGGACCTCTTGATCTTCCTTCCCATCTTCCGCAATTTGAACTCTCAAGTATGTAAATACACTGACCTGCTTTATTTTTTTGTATCCTTTTCTTCTTTATATTATCAAATTGTCATTGACATTTATCCCTTTTCCTATCCAACCATATATTTCGTTTTGTGGCAGTTAATCCCTAAACTTACTCTCCGAGCGGTTTTCTTTAAAGTTGTTATTGCTTTTACAAGTTAATAATCCTATATCGTCGTCATCATTGATAAAATTATGTATACATACAAAGAAATGATATTAGTCAAAATTGGTATTTAAAAATTCCACCCGATTATTTCTTTATGCTATATTACGTTTATTCGGTACGTAAAAATGAAAACAAGACACTTTTCAAAAATACAAAAAAATATTTGCTATAATTTTTTAAAGTTTAAGTTTGAATGAATCCAATTTTGTTCTATATTTCTCTATTTATGCCAACAGAAAATGCAACAATAGCGTATTCTCTGCCAACCGCACTTTACCTCAAGTAACACAGACATATCTATGATTTGAAACTCAACTTTCTGAGATCGACTTCCAAGTTGCTGGACTAAAGTCCTATATATACAATACCTAAATGCGCTCCTGGCTGACCATTTGCTGCAATTAATATAAATAAAGGCATAGTATAATAAATATATTATTTTCACAAGACAACATAATACTGATACATTTACGTGTTTCGTACTGGATGGAGATCCAACTACCAATTTATATGATTAGACTATAAATATAAATAGACAAATAAATTAACATGTCCATAGTCCAATACGCGGACTGGTAAATAAATTTAACATAACACATTAAACTAACTACGTAATACTTATATCATTGACTATTTGAATGAAATGTCAATCTAACACATTTAAAGGAAGGGCAGAACTAGAATTCCGTAACATTGTTTGCTTTCTAAGAAAGATGAAATAAGTGTACTTACAAATTACAGGAACTTATTAACAAATGGTTGTATCACCCGGAAATGAAAAAACCAATGTCGTTTTTTATAATAAATAAATTGAAGCAAATGTGTACGGTATGGTGCGGGTATTGGTTGATCTATCACATAGCGAATGCACAACAGATATACTACTACTACAACAGGTAGCAGTGTAGCTCAATAC
Source organism: Tachinus sp. AB-2021 (assembly GCA_030264575.1). Lineage (NCBI taxonomy): Eukaryota > Metazoa > Arthropoda > Insecta > Coleoptera > Staphylinidae > Tachinus > Tachinus sp. AB-2021. The sequence continues at coordinate 7,552 of JARJEC010033588.1, forward strand.
CATTGCGAGTTGAAGGAACCATATAGCTTGTTATTAGATTTGCATATATTATAAATTATGCTACATTCTTATTGGCCACTGAATTGAACACAATTAGGATATAGGAATCATTTGGTAGCTTCTGTCCACAGAATAAGAACGAAACGACTTATGCCTCTATCTGTATAAGGCTAAAGTAAATAATTGTGCTCTAAAGTCTTCGTCTTTGCATACTTGCATCGTTTGATATTGCACTTTCTGATCTATGTTATTAGGAATAAATTGTTGCTAGGGTGTATCGCGGTCGGCGGATTCGGAACGACCCGGTGGAGGTTGATTGCGTTTGGGTGGAGGTTGCAATGGAAATAGTCGGTGTTCCGTGGTAGGCCAGTAGTTTTGGCGGTCCGCGTCATCGACCGGTGCCAGAACGTTTGCAGCCGTCATGCTGGGAACATATTGCTCCGGCATCCAATCAAACGAGAACGCACTTCCAGCGTGGTGGGTGCTGGGCGTCGCCGTTGGCGTCGGTGGCGCACTACCGATGTACGGGCTTAACTCTTGATGGCACAAGTCTGGCACTTTCTGTAAAGTGTCCGACCACGGTGGACTGGGATTCCATTGGTCCATTAAATCACTTGGATCAACTTTTAACAACGTTCGTGGCGGCCTCTCTGTCATATGAGAAACGACGAGTAAGCCGCCACCACTACCACTACCTCTTCCAGTTTCCATGTCACCCGATGTGTTGATATCAGCCACGTCTAATTCTAAATTCTGGAGGTCTTTGGGTTTGCGTTTACTATAGGAATAATCGACTGGTTCGGAATCGCCTGCTCGCCGATGGTGGTGGTGATGTTGTCCGTGGTGAGCTTGAGTGGGAGGGGTGTGATGTGTCAGATGGGCAATATTGTGGGAAGTCGGCATTGGTGTCAGATGGGAGTATGTTGAAGCGTCATGGCCGGCTCCAAATTCGGCCCCTTGCGGATGTTCCGGATAGTAAAGGAGACGAGTGGGTGGGCCTACATCATAGGCGAGTCCGTAGGGAAGCTTATTTTGTACGGAATAGTAGTGATAGAGCCAGCTATTTGACCGCATAACAGCGGCCTCTGCTTCGCTTAGTACTTGATTCGTACAAACTATAACTGGCTGTTGGTTGCTCTCCGAGCTCTCTTTCACCTGTAACACGCAATGCATCCAAATCCAATCACCCGATCGTCGTTGGAATTGCGCCAGGAGGATACACGACCGCTCTTGTTCCGACTGAGTAACTGCAACAGGATTAGTATTTTCATAGTCGAAATTATATATAGGTAGAAATATGCACTTACTTAATCTATGTTTGGTCTGAGCTTCTCTCGTACATTCCCAGTGAAGCATTCGGTACCAGGATACCCCCTGTAGGTCTTCCCGCGAAAAGCCCAAGTAAAATTCACCGCTGCAAAACACAAGTGTAACAATCATTGTGATTTATGGTAAGCAATGTCACCGAGGCGAGGCAGCCTCATGATGACCCGGTGACCTGGACCGAGAAGAGCCCGCCCCAGTATCACGAACAAATGCTTGATTTATATGAGCAACACAGAGCCGAAGCGAACCAGCGAACAAAAACAAAGCTATCTATTGCATATGGCATACACCACACCACGGCATACTCACTTATTGTCTATGTGGATGAATCTCATGTCCATGGAATGAATGGACGTGAAGACGTTGGTGGCTCCTTGGACAACACATTCCCGCGTCTCGGGCATAGCGACCGGTGTGCAAGTGGCCAGGAAAACGGGCTCGTTGCGGCTGCACAGCGGAAGGAATGACAGATACCGGCCCTGTACCAATACCACCTGCGAACAGATAAGCCAAACCATATTAACAAACAGTAAACAACATGGAACAGTGGCAGTGGCAGGGCAGTTACAGTGGCGCTTTGGTATTCCAATGAGCGCCATTTCCATAAGCTACGGAGTGGGCGTCGTAACACACATACATGCAGGTTTCGCCTTCACCTATTTTACATATGATTACCTCCTCTACATGTAGGAATAAAATATCAGTACCAAAAATTTTATTTTAAAAAAATTAATATCCCAGTAAGCAAGCGCATGGATTGTGTTTTATTGGTTGGGTCATTGCATGAAATTGTTCTTTTGTATCTCTAACGCGCTCGCGATATTCACAACCTTTCCTCGAACTCGAGGAGTATGTATGTGTGCATTCCTAATGTATGCAATCGTTGCATAGTAAGCTGCGACTCAACCAACAAATAACTATAACAATAATAAACATTAATACGTGTTGCATTGTAAATGTGCAACTTGTATTTAGATAAATTCCCGCTGCTAGACTCGAGGTGTGGGTGGTTCGTAGCATTGTAGCGGGGAAAGGAGCGTGTATATCTAGCTGTGGGGGGCAACGAGGGGCTGACACTTGCACTCTAAAGCGCTAGTGAAAGGCAGATCCGGCACGGGACCGACCGACAGAGCGGGCACTGCGAGCGATTACTTCAAGACATCCGCGTCCGTGTTCGAGATCGCGATCGTGGAATCCCACGAAATTTGCTGCCAACAAAAATTTCAATATATATATATTTACCTTTTGATCCCCAAATCTCATCTGCCTCCTTGCGTTGCGGGAGACATTCATGCGGCATAGGAAAAGCCGGATCTCGTCGCCGGTGCCTCCGCCGCCCCCATTCCCTGAATTCACCGGTCGTCCAAGTTCGCACTGGATGGCTTGATGATCTTGCTTGTCAATTATGTCATACACGCTATCGCCGTGTATCAAGAGATCTTCCTGCACAGATATTACGTTTAAATTAGTTAATGCTCATAATCATAATGAATGTATTCGCATCCCGTTAACAAAGTATTTGGGTTTTTGTTATCATTATTATTATTATTATTAAATTTACGTTATAAGCTTTCATATGAGTGGTGCGATGGTGCGACTCGAATACAAAAGACATAAACGACGTGGTCGGTCGCTACATAGGTTTGGTCGCTTCATCGGCGTAGCGGTTTAGCGGATAACATTTTAATAAGAGGAAAAATGCTACATCATTCACATTGATGGTAGTCGGAACGAAACGAAAAATGTTCTTTCAAGTTCCGTCCCCCGTATTTAGATTGACATGACAAGGTCCAATTTGTACGAAAAATTACAGCTGGAGCTCTAAATGTTAGCTCACCTTCAAAACACTCACCATCGAATGTCCCAAATATTCAGCGGCGTTGTCGGAGATGTAAAGCAGCTTCCCGTTCTGTGTCATCATCATTAAAAATCCGCTCATCGCCTGCACAGGGAAACAGAAAACAAACAACCTTTATCAATAAATCAATATAAATCGTCCGAATTATAATGTATGTTTATTTTATGCTTTATTCACTGCATAAATTTAATTAGTCATTACTGCTTTATCGAATTTATGACTTCATAAAGTTGTCGGAGTCATAAACATTTAATAGTCATATACATACAGCTTTGTTTTACGGCGTGATAGTAGCGAAATGTCACCGAATCACTTCGCTTTCACTGTTTTAGTACATTTTTTAATAGGAATCCGTATATACAACTCACTTAGCTTAATTTATTTCGCTATCCAAAAGGCATTTTTACCAAATGGATGCGATAAAAGTCGTAATTGATCGAGCGAGGTGACTGGAAAACGTTTCAAGACTACAGAACCGGTGCTGGACCGGGATATCCGAATTATCTAAAAGGCACTTTTAACTGGTTAATTGGTTCGATCGGCGCATATAATGAGCGGGGGCACAGCGGAATAATATAATTTCAGTTCAGTTCGATTCTGCTACATTATGTGTTCGTCTTAACAATTTCTGAATAAATGAATAGATAATTGTTTTGTTGCCCTAAGGATGCAGGATACGGGCCGGTTGGCAAAGCAAGCAAGCAACTAAGCGCGCCACAAGCGGGCAGGCACATGCAGGATTTATATTGAGACTCTTTTAAATTAATTACCGAGAACCGAGATTAAACATTGGAAAAACAATGCGATAATAGAATCGTTGGGATTATCTATCGATCAGTGATGCATAGCAATATGTACGACGTTTATTTTTCCTTTATAAATGTTACATAAAAGATCGTAAATAAACACTTTTACGTATCTCAATAATGCAAGCAAATATAGACATTATTGTCGTTATTTTCAAATTTATTGTGCATAGGAAACATGTTAAATATGTTAATCCTTAACGTACGGCATAGAATGTAGGATGTTTTCTTTGCTATATTTCACAATACATATTTGCAATCGCGTACACAAATCTGATTTCTAGGTTAACAACTGCGATCTTTGCTCTTGGTTGGGAGAACCGAGCCGAACCGACGGCGACGGAACGAAACTCCCAGTGACTCCACCTCTGGCAATTTTGCTAGGTTTTCATTCCTTTTTCTTATTTCAAGTATTTAAAATCAGTGCCGCAATAAGGAAGGGCCACCGCATTTATAACTGCTTTTATATATTATTTCCTAACATTCCACCCGGCTTATAATATTCAACATTGTCGATTGGATTACTAATAAAATCTAATTTAATGAAACCGTTTATGACAAAACAATTAATGATGAAATAAATTTATTTCATTTTTGTTGTAATAATTATGTCTTAAATATCGGGCCAAACGTTCTCCGCGAGTATAATTTTGAAAGTATGATTTATTGCATTCGATAATTGCTTAATTATATATATATATATATATATATATATATATATATATATATATATATATACAATGTGTCCGCGGATGGGGGACCCATTAGGGAAAAATCTTTATTGTTCATTTTACGACCAAAAGTTCTGCTTGTTGAGAAAATGAATTGACAATACGAAAATTATGTAAAGGGTGTTAATAAATTATTAAAGAATGAAAATGCTTTTATTTTCTATAAAAATTTTATAAAACAAAGTTGTTTAGAAACTAACGTAAAGTCTGAATACAAATTTTGAAATAAAAATTTTAATTTAAAAAAATTATTCTATATACCTCCCAACCCGACACGCTTTTGCCCCTAACTTAATAAATCTACGAATTGTTCGCGGCACATTCAGATCATGGATTGCTTCTTCTATGCGTCCTTTTAATATTTCCCTATCATCTGGAAAATCATCTGAATAAGTTTGGGCCAAACCTCCCTATCCAACCCGCGCTAAAATGATCATGTAACCACTGTCTGACCAAGATTGTGCAATGATGAGGGTAGCACAAAACAAATTATTACGAACTTGTGGCTCTAACGTTTTAAAAAATGGCAAGACAAAATGTTCCGAAATGTTCAAATACACGTGCTGGTTTAAATTTCCTTCTATAAAGTTGATCCGATCATAAAAAAATTCCACACCAACGTTAACTTTTTTGTAATTATTATGTAATTAGGATTCTTGTAAGCCTAATGACGACTATTTTGTGAAGATACGTGCAAAATGTGCATTCATCGGTAAAAAAATTAATCTATGAAATCTTTGGTTTTCAAGGAAATTTTCACCTATCCATAAACAAAACTCTAAAGTTTCTCATCACCAGGTTCAAGTGTATGCCGCATTTTTGTCTTAAACGGTTTAATTTTGTTTTCCTTAAAAATTGTTTGTAATACACTTTTGCTTAATCCAATGTTTCTGCTCGCTTCCTTATAGATAATTTTGGGCTATCTAAAACTGAACCTTTTGCTAATGGTGTAGCTGAATCATTTTGATCATATTTTTTTTAAATTTCTGCACGTTCATCACCGACTCAGGTTAATTGAATTTTTTTAATAATCTTCGCAATGCTTTTTTGACACCTGCGTATTAGGAAATATTTTATTAAAAACATCAATAGCGTATCGATAAGACACATTTCCAATACCATAACATTGTATTAAATAAATACGCTCTTTTTTTGTTAATATTTTCGAAAATGCCTTCACGAAATCAGAATACTGACACATGTAAATAAGACGTATCGTGAACGTATACAAAATCTTGATTTTTTTGTAAAATGCAAATAAATAAGGACCACTGTTATTATTTCATTTACAAAAATTCGAATTTTTATTTTAAAATTTGTATTCATTTTACGTTAGTTTATAAACAACTTTGTTTTATAAAATTTTTGTAAAAAATAATAAATAATGGTGGCATTTTCATACATTCCTAATTTATTAACGTCCTGTACATGTGATCTAAAATTTTCTTATCGTCAATTCATTTTCTCAACAAGCAGAAGTTTTTATAAAGAATGGCTTTTAGTCGTAAAATAAATATTTCAGAATTTTGTCCTATTGGGTACCCCCATCCGCGGACACACTGTATATGTAAAAAAATATTTTAATGGCAAACTTGTCAAATTATTTTCAAAATTCTTCATTTTTTTAAATAAAATATGCAAATAATTATTATACATTTAACCGATGAGGCCAATGTGTGCCGAAGAGTTTTTTGCTATTATATTAATTACTTATTCGTATAGAAACGATGAGATTTTGTTTAAAACATACGCACCAATAAAATTGAAAGTACTAAACATTATTCTGTAATTTATTTCATGTAAAAACAACCAGCTAATTAGCAATGCATAAAGCATATACGTTTTCGATCAATTACCATATTAGTTATAAACTACTAATTATATATGAGTAATTTTAAAGAAGATAATTAACTAGATATGATTGACATTGATGACATGTTCTAGACAGAACGTATGCGAGATTTCACAAGATATTTAATAAATTAGTTTCTTAACTTAATCATACAAATTTTATGAAATTTATTTCGTGTCCGTTACAACTGTCTGTGGAATAAAAATAAATAATAGAGTGAGTGGGATATATACACGTATGGTGTAATCAGATTTTCACTTTTTTTTGGTTTTGTTGGGCGCATTGTAACCTTGGCTAGTCAAAATTTGACACACCCTTAGTACGCCCAGATATATAAGTCGGCGTATTTTTAATTTAATATTTATCTTACAAAAAAAATAAATAAAAGAGTTCGCTCCGCTCTTAAGATGGTAGAGTCCAGATAGAAGATCATTAAAGAATATATTACACTATGAGTGCATTACTTCAGCATGGCTTTAGCGATACGGCTATTCGACCATCCAACTATACCATCGAGTAATGGTATATATTTATACCTTAGCCCGTGCTTTACTTGATTCTCATTGCTTTCTTTATAGGTGGAGATGTGCCGCGGTGCACAGCTTCAACTATATGGAGTAAAGTAATTGAAATATGACCGCAAACACCCACACTTGGGAAACGGCGAAATGTGCTCGGATCGACCCGACCCGAGACCGTTCCTAGTTCTTGTTACGCAACGTATTTGGGCAATATATCAGATGCCCCAGGCTACCAGCTAGCACTGTGTGAAATTTCGATATAAACATTTTATTTCATTTTTTATGTATTCACTGGTTTGCCATCTATAAAACGATGATTAATTTTCCATCAATCGCGCTATATAAATACACATTTGTTGCTATACAACAAAAGAATCTTTTCGTTGGACGGTCATTTTCATATAATGATAATACTAATTAACAACTATTTACATAAATTAAATTTTATATACAATCATGAAATATCTTAACAATAGAAATTGTTTCATAAATAAATTGTATTGGTAGAAATGTGTTCTAAGCTCAAGCCGATATTACTAAATAACAAATAATTAGAAAATTAATGGTCACAGAATTGTCAACAACGCAAAAAAGTTTAAAGCAACTCATTAAAAAATGATTGATTGACATAAGCAAATTATGCTGTTTATTATTACTTCTATTGAAATGGGAAATCATAAAAAATTCCATACAAATTTAATTTTATAGAAATTCCAATCCTTTTTAAATTGGCAAATTAGTAAATATTTTAAATCTATATAAATAAAATAAAGGTTTTGTCTGTGCATTGCTTAAAATGTGATATTTTTTCGTTTTATACATTGGAGACATCAAATCCACCATCAGAAAAATTTCTGTCTGTCCTAGATATTTTGTAGGCTTAGCTATGACTAATGATAGAGCTTTGAAATTTTTACAGTACTTATAATTAACCTTGACTTAAAAACTAGGCTATACAGTATATCGATA
>JARJEC010033597.1:0-10243 GCA_030264575.1 Tachinus sp. AB-2021
GTCTTAAGTGAAATTAGTTAAAAAAATATGTTGGCCTTAATATTTATCATTATGCAGTAGCACAACAACTCACAATATAGGTCATCTAATAAAGTGTTTATAATTAATGGTGATTAATGATAAACCTTTTTATTAGTTGAAAGTATTGATAAGAGTATTAGATGTAATGTCCTTTTAGATATTGAAATGCGTAGTGGGCTGGGAATAGGATACTCGGCTGTTTATTATTTATAAAATTACATTTATTTTAGCGTACGTTTTGGAGTTCAAATGCCTGCCAGCACTGAGAAAGAAGGCAGAACTTTGATACGGACGCTAAAATAATTGTAATTTTTTAATAACAAACAACAGATTGTCGCATCGCCAACCCAGCACCCATTCAAGTATTGATAAAAGTTATAGATAAGATATCAGCGCGTCTATTTTACGTCAGTAACTGACGTCTATTTTATGTCATTAAGTTACGTCAATTTCACGTTTCTAAATGACGTCTTTGGCCCCTGACATATTTTCGTTTTTTTGCCGTCATATTTCCGTCTTGTTTTGGGTCATAATGACGTAAACTTTGACAAAAAATGACGTAAATATGACGCGTCTTTGCTGGCTGGGTTAGCAACCCGATTATATTTTAACATCTACTTCACGTTAAAAATTTTGAATGATACTCTCTGAACTAAAAATGTCTTGTTAAAATGTAAAGGTAAGGGCAATTCGAACGCGGCAGCGGTGGCGATTGCGGTGACAAAAAACAAATTTGCAAAATAATGAAAAATATTCGTTGAAATTAGCTTTTTCTATCTCCTGTAAAGTTGGGTTTTTGTAGATACGGAATTTCACATTTTTAATACCGATAAGTTCTTTTATTTTATTTCGAATTTCAGTCCTACTCTCCTTTTTACAATTATTCGAATCTATGGCATCAAACACGTTAATCAATTATTTGCAATGCGATGCGAAAATCACTAAGGATCACCGATGATCTCTTATGAAGAGTGAAACAACTGTATGCATTTGATTGTTGCCGCTTGTAACGGTGTTGATTTGGATAATTGATTATAAAGTTTTTACCTAATCATTTTAATTCAAATCTATTGTATAAAGAAGCAAATTGATTGCGTCGTCATATGCGTAACCAATGAGATTTTCTTAAATTTCGGTTTGTGACATTCAACTCTGCCTAAAAAAAGTTTATTGCAAAAATGAAAGATTTTAACGAAGAAAAGGTGTTTGTTTCTGAGGATGTAATAAATAATGCTCGTGCCCGTTGATAGAGTCTTATCAAATTGGTCGCGAGTGTCTTATGAAAAAGAATACAGCGACTGGAGATTTTTAAGAAACACAAATGGCGGTAGTGAAAATGTCGATTTATGCTACTTTGGAAAGCAAAGGTTTACAGGAGTTTGTCGCTTTTTTCTATTCAATGTTAAAGACAACATTACACATTCACGATTCTTTTACGGAAGTAGCAGACAATCAATTCTTGTGTCAAAAGGCTTACTATAATACACCATGCATAGATTACATATTAATAATGGCACATATTTATAGTGCTTTGTAGGTTGTCATGATAGTTACTGTCGCTGTAGATTGTAGAGGCAAAGAGAAGTATGAATTGATTATTTCCAATTTTCAAGTTGACAAAGATGTTATTATTGGGACGTTTCAAGATATTAAAACGCATGATTATCGAATCTTCACAATTTTGAATATATGAGAATTACCGGGATTGAACATTTTTTTTAATTATTCATCACTAAGACCAATTAACGTATCTCACCAAAGTTTTTTTCATAAATTACCAACATTAAAAATGGGCAAAGCAGCGTGTATTTTAAAATATATGATTTTTATAAAAAATATTTTATTAATCATTAGTGATACGAGTGTATTGATGGTTATCGAATTTTAAATTTGTTCGATTTTGAGAGGTAAATTATATTGCTTGGAAACCACCACGAGTGCAATTCTGGTGGTAAAGTAACATAATTTATCTAGAAAAAGTGAACAAATTGCGTTAATCAATCATTATCATACACTAATTGTGTTTGTTAAGATTATTTCATGAAAAAACAACTTAAATACTATAACCTTTTATTTATTTTAAATATTAATATTAAATTTATATTTAACTGACAACGCCCGATTTAATTTTTAGTAATGTCATCATGAAAGTCACTGGCAAGCAGCCAATAATTATATTAATTTTCACTTATCAATTCGTTGGCATAAGCCTGTCTAAGCCAATTAAAAGCTTTCATTTAAAATAGAGAAATATTCTATATAATTTTTTAATTATATAGAACTTTGAACTTATACAAATCAATAAAAATTTAAATTAAAGATTAGAATTTGCAAGTTAAATGTCATTAAATGTTTTTAAATTCAGAGATCTACACAACTTTTATAACCTGCATTTAGACGTTTGATTGATATATTTGAAGTGCTGCTTGATTTTATTGTTGCCCAGCAACTTTATAGTCTGTGAGCTATAAAAACTAAATTGTATTCGCATTTTTATGCCAATAAATAATATTATATTTAAAAATATTGACCAATAGGATTGATTTATAGTGAGAATACAATTTTTGAATAAAATCACATGTAAAATGCCATATCTAATAGAGTATTGATAAGTGAAAATAATTACAGCAAAATTATCTTTGCAACGCGTAGTTACCAATAAGAAACGTCCGTCCTAGTAAATTCGAATAACGTCTCTCACATTTAACAAATTATAATCCGTCAATATGAATTTAATTATAAATATTCGGTTGAAATGAAAAAATTATATTCTCATGCTAAATATAATCTCGTGGTTCGTTTATCGATAATTTTTTATAAATGAAACTCGTTCTAATACCAATTTTTAGAAAATGCAACTTGTACCGCTCACTTCTATTTTCGTCTTTTGGTATTAGATTTCGTGACATTTATTAAAAAATATCGATAATATACGAACCACTTGTTATATTACCTAAGATAATAAAACTGGCTATCAATAGGTGGTAAAAATCGATAAACATTGCTTTTACTGAAATAGAGATAAATGTCATTTGAAACTAATCTGACATGAATCTGATAATTATCCGTTTCTTTGTACAGAAAATGTGAAAAATATTGTATTACTTACGAAATAATGCTGACAATCCTGCCAGCATTATTTTGTAATAAATACATTATATATTTAATCACCTGTAATACACGCGAGGTTGATTTTAAACCAGGGTAATTTTTTTATGTGGCTCAAATCAATTTCCCATAAGAAAATTATTCTCGAATTAAGGGACATAGGAAAAATTGCTCCACTTTGTGTTTAGATTTTTCCGTGCCCTTAATACTCGAATAATTTTCATGTGAAATAGGTTTTCGCCAAAAAAAATTTACCCGGTGAAAAATCGACCTCTTGTGTATTAATATCCGACAAAATTATAGTGGTTTATGTATTAAACTAATTTGAAACCAAAACCGCTACAAAACTACATGAATGATTACACAAGCACGCGCACGTTTCTGTGCATATTTTAATTTCCATGTTTACAACTAGAATCGATGCATAAAACCAGCTTAAATGTATTTATTACACTTCAATTTTTAACTTTCTGCCAGCTTTTAGGATATCTTGCCCCACTATGTGGCTGTTAATAAATATAACTCTTGAATACGAATAAAAATATCTAAAACAATGACCGGTGTAAGGTTTGCCATAACAAAATTTTTTTTGGAATATCTGCTATAATATTAATTTGTAATGTATGAATCTAATTCTGATACTTAACACATTTTTACGGCATGTGATGATGACACATTTTTTTTGCTATTTTCCATTAATTTGAAGGTCGTTTTTTTGTATTCCAAGTTTCAGATCTTTATTGAATTATTTCGATTTCTACCCTTTAAAAACTACTCCAATTTGTTACTAATCATTTTTAAATTGTGTTTTCTGTAATCAAGAGTAATACTTTTCAGTTTTATAATTTTTAGATTTTTTTTAGGTTATTTTGATTTACACCTTATTACAAACTCACCCAATTTATTACAAATAATTTTAAAATTAATTTTCCTGTAACCAAAAGTTTAATTTGAACCAGTTTTATAATTTTCAGAATTTTCTAGGGTTATTTTGATTTACACTATCAACAAAGTACCGTAATTTTTTACAATTTTTTTTTTAATTATCGTTCTTATAATCACAAGTGTAATTTGAACCAGTTTTATAATTTTTAGAATTTTATTGGGTTAATTTGATTTCTACTACAAACTACCTTAATTTTTTACAAACATTAAAATTAATTTTTCTGTGATCACAACCATAATTTGAAGCAGTTTTGAAGTATCAGATTTTCATCCCCATCTTGCCGCACTGTTAGCAGATAGAATTTATTCGACTTAAAATCTTAATAATACTGTATACCTGATAGTTCTTATAACAGGGTTTATAAAAAGTACGCTTTGGGGAGGTTAGTTTTGAAATGTGCTATTTTAACGTAAGCGGTATCCAAAGGAAACATTTTGTGACTTAATATGGTAATGTGGTTAGAGTAGACTACTACGCTTTTGCGAGTTGTGGTTGTTGAAGGGAAGTGCTATGACGTCATTGATATATGTCATCAACGCTTACTACGTGTTACCCTGCTTGCGACTTGCTTAGGTTATGTGTTGTTACTGCATTTAAAGAGTGTGTAGCACGTAACTACAAATGTAACTGACTACAAGTAACCGTAGTGTTTGTCACAAAAACTTTTTTGGTAAACAAGGCAAGATAACTTATAGTAGTGATACTATGACATATTACGTTTGACGTCGTAAACGCGTTAAAATATCGTTTGTGTTAAAATAACACTTTTCAAAATTAGCCTCCCTTGTGTTGTTTGCGACTCCACTAAAAATTTGAGTAAAATTGAAAATAGTCAGAAACACAAAATTTGTATAAAAAATATTCTGATTTTATTTCAATTACCTTCTCTGCGTTGCAAATTTTATAAACTCATTAAAAATAGCTCGTCGTGCAAAGAATATAAATGGTGAAAGCGCCGGGTTCAATTTATATTTCTTTGCAACAATAAATATAAAAATCTTTAGTTTAAACGATTTTTTTTGTGTTATTGTTTTTAATAAAAATGTGTTTTTGTTAGAAATCAGCAACGATTTTAATATTAATTTTTGGTTACTTAAAAAAAGAAAATATATTGTATATTGGTTAGCAAATGAGTTAGCAAAAATGTCGATTTCAATTTTATTAAAAATGATGTGAACTTTGTTAAACATATGAATATTAATTAATGTATTATTTTAATTTTTTGGTTGTACGTGGTGTTTAATTGTTTAAGTTTGTACCATAAAACATATTTAAAATGTTATAGTTATTTAATATACAAGTAAAAAAAGTAATTATTTATTCCACGAACAGCGCTTTTGCATTGTGTACATTTTATCTTTCTCGTTCACGTATACGCTTTATAAATTTTAAAGTAATATTTTGCAATTATTTTTTGATGAAATATTGATGTCTAGCGTATTCCTTTAACAGACACTAACGTGTAATTAAATTAGAGTATTGTGAGTCGCCGTTGTTATTTTGCAAACCAGTTGAAATCTATTTTTAAAAATAAAACTATAATTTGCAAATTTTTAACTAAGTATATTTATCGCGTAATATAACTAAAAGAAACTATATGGATATTGACTCGTACACAACTTTTTATAAATAATAAAATACTCTGCACAATAAAAAAAGATTCACATATGGTGCACATTTTTTGGTGGTCACTGTATGTATATGAAAGTAATTGTAATTGAAATCTTAAGTGATGATCCTAGACAGTAGATACAATATTAAATTTGTATCTTGTAATTTGCTTCAGAACGAATACTCCCAATATCAATACATTTTTTTAATTTATACGTACGTCTACACAATTTAATAAAATGAACATACACGTTGAACAAATTGCAAACAAACAAAACAGTTTTATTTACATTTTATTCATTTATTTTTATGACAATATCGAGTTTAAATACTATGTTTTATACCTAACAACAAAATTTTATTAACGCCTGTTGTATTGTATTTTCGTTTATATTTCATATTTTACTCTTGTATGAATTTAGTTATGACTTTGTTACTACCGTTTTATAAATGCGAAGGTTTAATAAGTCGTGTGCAAATATAATTCCTACAGAGAAGTACACAAATTGTAACATGCGAGTTGAATAATTTTGATTGGATTAAATCAAATGGTTATTAAGTTTTATGGTATATTACTGTTGTAGAATATAAATATATATTATAGTAGGTGTTGGTAAGACCTCTATTATTCTGTACCAAAATATCTCCCATCTTAACGCTTTATTGTTTTTGATCGCATTCCAATATTCGCCGATCACACTCGTTTTTACGCCCCATAATAACTTTTATTATTATTTTTTGCTGCTGCTCTCGTTCCATACGCTGCCGCTCTAAAATGCGTGCGACACGATCGTATAATTTATTTATTTTATTTTTTATGTGATTTAGTTATGGGCTGAACGGCTTTCAAAAGCTATAAACAGACATCGAATGGCTGCATTATGTAAGGTGCGCTCTAAACGACTGTTTATTGAATTATATCGACATATATTTCAATTCTGTTATTCGATCGTAAAAAATATAAAACGAACGCTGATACGAACAATTTTACAATGGAGCGCGAATAAAGAATAATATATTGTGGGCGTGATTGAAATTTACTTTATGTACTGATAAATGTGTATGGATAAAATGAATATCGAATATTTGAATCCGCTTTTACTATTTATATAGCAATAAAGTACAACTATAATATATTTATTTATAACTAAATAATATTAAAACATATTTTTTAAATACTTAAATCGGCCAACCAACAATTAATATTCTAAAAGTTTATTACAATTAGTTGTTATAAATTATAACAAATTTTGATAAATAAAATAGTATCTACTAGAATTTTGTATAATTAGAGTAATTCCCAAATGAAGGCAACCATGGTTTATGAATTCATTAATGCGCACGAAAAGAGGTCTCCTAATTTACAAACTTTTCCACCTTTTTGTTTATTATGTTTCAGATATAATTAAAAGTTTGATAATCAATTTACTAATTATTAAAATCTTGTTTTGTTTTTTTTTCTTCAACTATTAAACATTTTTACGAATATTACAAATAATAATTTTGTTTCAATTTTAATTTACTAGCTACTGGAGCCTAAGATTGAATTTTGAATATTTATAATTGTTAAATAATTATAATGATACTACTATATTTAGTAATAAATTATAGCTACATGGTGTAGTGGCATTATAATTATTTAATAATTATAAATATTCTAATTTCAAACATTTTTACTTTCAGACCAAGAAAAAATATTTTTCATGACCTATTTTATCTCTTATATAATTGAATACGGGATTAAATAGTATTTTGTAATTAAATTAAATATTTAGTATAATTAACACAATTTGAAACCCTGATAAATAAAATTGATAATTAAAATCAATGTTTAATAATGCTATTAGCGTTGCTGTTTTCGGTAGCAAATTCCGCGTAATTACATCGGGGGCTTTATCATTTTTGAGATGAAATTAATTGGAAACGGTAACATAATATGCTTACTGTTGTGGATACATTAAATACATACGTGTAATTTACATCAAATATTTCGGTTATGCATGGAATTGTTAATTAATTTATACTTAATTATGAGACGATTCATCATTTTTATTGCTATCTACTTACATTATATAATTTTCAAAAACGTAGACTTTAAAAAATATATGACCTTCGTTATCAATTCATATAATTTTTACAAATAATTGATCGATATTATAAGGAAGCGAGATGCTAACTAAAAGTTTAACCCCCCTACAACATTCTTATTTTGATTAATGTTTTTTATACCTGTTTTTTTTTATGACTTTTTTGTCTAGGAATGCTTCTTTAAGAGTATTTGCAATAGCTTCTTATAAAAGTCGGCATTATATAAAAATGGTTTTTTAATTAACTATCTATATGTTTATAGCAATGGTATGAATATTTAAAAATTTATTTGTGTTTGTATCTTTATAATTACGGTTCAATAATAACAGAATAATTTATATATACTACTACTAACAACATTGTATATTTTTACTATAAAATTCAGTGCATCACAAAATGTTTAAAGCTTTTATCTTGATAAACACCTGTCTAAAAATTGTGAACATAAAGTGTAATCTTTTGATTCTAGGTCTAGATTGGCGTTGTGACACTAGTAGTCTGTAAATTGGAAATTGTATTGGTATTCTAGGTAGTTGGTCTAGTATAGTATATTGTTTAAAAAAGGGCATATCACCACTTATTTTTATATCAAGTAGTCATTGGCTGAGCAAAAAAAAATAGAATAAACCGACTAGATTAAGAAATTACTTGCAATCTATAATTTGCAAATAAAATCCACATAGCTCTAGGTTTGGGTAGACAAGATTGTTCTCTCGATGCGACATTTTGTAATTTTAAATGCTTTTAGGTGTCAAAATGGAAATCTATATATTTTAACATACCCATGCATTTCCAAAAAAAGTGTAATTTTGTTAAGCAGTGTATAAAATTTGCTGCATTTTGTGGGATATTTTGTGGGATATTTTGACAGATTGATGACAAGTGAATAACTAAGTTGGTTTTGCGTGTTACAAAATTATGTTCTTTTACTTCTTTCTATATATTGCCACTTTTATTCTTACCCAACTGAATGGATATGTATTATATATCCACTCGTATGTGCATATGAAATTTGTTGCCAACCACATAAAACAAAAAATTATAAGTCACAATGCTATGTCAGAATATGAGTACCTCCATAAATTCGAATGATTTTAATTGTAAAATATCAGAAATAGGTAAAAAACGCATTTTTAATTAACTGTTATTATGAAATAAAGCTTAAAAATGTTTTTAATTAATGATAATTATACATTTTCATCGTCATTTTCAATAACATAATTGAATCAAATTTAAAGGTTGTTCTGATAATTCAGATGACAAATATAACGTAAATTTACTATTTTTATATTTACTAAGATTTATAATAATTAAAATTTTAAAAATTGCACAATTATAGTAAAAAGATAAAGCATGTTTATTTGATACAAAATCCCGAAATCCAAAATATTAAACATATTTTTTTATAAATATAAATATTGTAGGGATGACTGGTTGACATTTTTACTAAACATCAAATATCAAATTTAGCCAACAAAATATATAAAGAGTCAAATATAAAAAAATTCTAGAAAAATATAAAAAAATCAATAGTCGTAGAAATCTATTCAACTCGAGTGGAATGCCCATATCGCACTCGCCTACGGCGTCGTGCTCCAAACTCGTCCAGGTGCGATATGAGCATACTATCCACTCTTGTTGTATAAAATACTATTGTACAACAAGAGTGGATAGTATGCCCATATCGCACGTAGAAGAGTTTGGAGCACGACGCGGACATATATTACAATGCTTACTATTTAAAACTAGTATTCAAATAATAATAAACCCAACGTTTTGAAATTTTATGTTTTGAAACGAAATGAAATGAAATCAAAAGTTATTATTTATCTATTTGTATAAAGTATTATTTTTGTATATTTTCTCTATCAGTTAAGTAGTTAGTGGAAATTTGTGCGGGAGTGTGCAAAACTGTGTTCTTTACGTCGCCGAGGAAATTATTACCCGTAAAACTGCAATAAAACAGTTTCTTGAGTTTAGCAAATGTGCCACGTTAGGAAAACTGTGCCACTAAGGGAATGATTAATCTGTCTAGATTAAATTATTTATACACGGCCGATTGACTTGATGCAATTATAGCATTCTCTGTAATAGCAAAGAAACTATGTAAAAAATAGAACATGTCAAACCGAATAGTACATCACAGAGCCTGCGTTTATATATCGTATATCAAAGTGATGTTTGCGGTAGTCCCTGTAGCCACACGTTATCGCGGAATCATGCACTTTTCAGGTGACCGAACATTGCAGGTGTCAAAACAAACACAAATCTCTCACGGATCAAATGCGATATCAAAATAAAATGCGGGGAAAACGCAAATACCAGAACAACCGGGGTCGCTTACTGTAAACAACTGTAATTAATGTCCCTTCATTATGTCGCCGCAGTAAGAAAGGAGAGGGATCCTATTTCGACCTACTTTAATAACGTCCTGATAATAAATACAAATGTACACTCCTGTGGCGGCGG
>JARJEC010033620.1:0-11809 GCA_030264575.1 Tachinus sp. AB-2021
GCTTGTATTATACTCATATGTTGCATGCCGCATGATTATACATAAAGTCCCCCGTTGCATGTTTGAATTCTCGATGTTATTTGTGTTTCATTTCAATGTTTATTTGTGTTTGGGTATTCTGTGTTGGATTTTATTTGATTCAAATTGCAAAATGTTGGTTCGCTCGTGGTTAAAACAAGTTTTTTTATCAAAAAAATTTTTTTTGCTAAATATAATTTTTGCAAAAAGAAAAAATGTATTTAAAAAAATGTTTGGCAAAATAAAAAAAAAATTTAAAATTTTTTTTAATAATTTTTTTTTTTAAATAAAATTTTTTAAATTATGTGCGCAAAATAATCAAAGAACGATAATTAAAGTATATTTTTTAAAAATTAAATAAATATTTTGGGTAAAAAAATATTTTTTTTTATTTTCAAATAAAATATATGCATATTGGGAAAAAAAACAAATATAAAAAGTAATTATTTAAAAAAAACAATTAAGGTTGAATTATTTTGAAAAAAATTAAAAAAGTTAATTTTTTTTAAATATTTTGATAAATAAATAAAAACAAATATTTTTTGAAACATTTAAATTATAAAATTAATTCAAATTCAAAATAATTGTATATACTCATAGACGCAATTTTTAAAACTGAAAGAACAAATTTTGCATCGAAAAAATATAGTTAACATTTTTCAAATAATAAAATTAATCTTTGTTCAAAATGAATAAAAAAGAAAAAAATGTTTTTTTTAATAAAATTCAAAAAAAATAAGTTTACAAAAAAAATCAAAGAATGAAAATTGGAAAAAAAACATAAATATAAAATGGAATCATTAAAAAATATACAATTAAGACTGAATTATTTTCAAAAAAATTAAAAACGTTAATTTTTTTTAAATGTTTTGATAAATTTATTTTTAAAAAATTTTATGAAACAATTATGAAACAAAATATAAAATAAATTCAAATTCAAAATAATTATATATATATATTCATAGACGCAATTTTTAAAACCGAAAGAGCAAATTTTGCATCGAAAAAATATAATTAACATTTTTATTGGAAAACAACATAAATATAAAAAGGAATTATTAAAAAAAAACAATTTAAGCTGAATTATGTTGAAAAATATTAAAAATGTTACTTTTTTTTCAATATTTATATAAATTTGTATAAAAAAAATATTTTTAAAATTAAATTTAAAAAATTAAGTTCACAAAAAAAATCAAAGAATGATAATTAAAGTATATTTTTAAAAAAGTAAATAATTATTTTGGGTAAAAAAAATGTTTTTTTTTAATTTTCAAAAAAAAATATGCGTATTGGAAAAAACATAAATATAAAAATTAATTGTTTAAAAAAGAACAATTAAAACTGAATTATTTTGAAAAAATGAAAAATGTTAATTTTACTTCAATATTTTGTTAAATTTATTTTAAAAATATATTTTTTAAAATAAAATTTAAAAAAATATTATTTTAAATTAAGTTCACAAAAAAAATCAAAGAATGATTGAAATTAAAGAAATTAAACAAACATAAATATAAAAAGGAATTATTTATAAAAAAAAACAATTAAAGCTGAATTATTTTGAAAAATATTAAAAATGTTAATTTTTTTTCAATATTTTGATAAATTTATTTAAAAAACAAATATTTTTTAATATAAAATTTAAAAAATTAAGTTAAAAAAATTAATAAAGTATATTTTTAAAAAAGTAAATAATTATTTTGGGTTAAAAAAATGTTTTTTAAATTTTCAAAAGAACTATGCATATTGGAAAAAAATCATAAATATAAAAAGGGAATTATTTAAAACAAAACAAATAAAGCTGAATTATTTTGAAAAATAATAAAAATGTTCATTTTTTTAATATTTTGATAAATTTATTAAAAAGAAAATTTTTAAAAAAGTAAATAATTATTTTGGGTTAAAAAAATGTTTTTTAAATTTTCAAAAGAACTATGCATATTGGAAAAAAATCATAAATATAAAAAGGAATTATTTAAAACAAAACAAATAAAGCTGAATTATTTTGAAAAATATTAGAAATGTTCATTTTTTTAATATTTTGATAAATTTATTAAAAAGAAAATATTTTTTGAAAGAAATAAATTATAAAATTAATTCAAATTCAAAATAATTATATATATTCATAGACGCAATTTTAAAACTGAAAGAGCAAATTTTGCTTCGAAAAAATATAATCAACATTTTTCAAATAATAAAATTAATCTTTGTTCAAAATGAAAAAAATTAAAAGAATGTCTTTTTTTGAATAAAATTTAAAAAATTAAGTTCACAAAAAATTCAAAGAACGATAATTAAAGTATATTTTCAAAAAACTAAATAATTATTTTGGTTTAAAAAATGTTTTTTTTATCTTTAAAAAAAAATGCGTTTTGGAAAAAAACATAAATATAAAAAGGATTTGTTCAAAAAAAAAAACAATTAAAGCTAAATTATTTAAAAAAAAAATAAAAAATGTTAATTTTTCTTTAATATTCTGATAAATTTATTTAAAAAAAAATATTTTTAAAAATAAAATTTAAAAAATTTAGTTTAAAAAAATCAAAGAATGATAATTAAACAAACATAAATATAAAAAGGAATTATTAAAACAAAAAAACACTTAAAGCTGAATTATTTTGAAAAATATTAAAAATGTTCATTTTTTTTTCAATATTTTGATAAATTTATTTAAAAAACAAATATTTTTTAAAATATAATTTATAAAATTAAGTTCAAAAAATGAATAAAGTATATTTTTAAAAAGGTAAATAATTATTTTGATATAAAAAAATGTTTTTTTAAATTTTAAAAAATATATGCATATTGGAAAAAACCATAAATATAAAAAGGAGTTGTTTAAAAAAGAACAATTAAAGCCGAATTATTTTGAAAAAACTTAAAAATGTTAATTTTTCTTCAATATTTTGATAAATTTATTAAAAAAAAATATTTGTTAAAATAAAATTAAAAAAATTAAGTTAAAAAAAATCAAAGAATGATAATTAAAGTATATTTTTAAAAAGTACATAATTATTTTGGCTTAAAAAAATGTTTTTTTTTATTTTCAAAAAGAAATATGCATATTGGAAAAAAACATCAATATAAAAAGGAATTATTTAAAAAAAAGCAATTAAGGCTGAATTATTTTGAAAAAAATTAAAAACGTTAATTTTTTTTAAATATTTTAATAAATAAATTTTAAAAAAATATTTTTTGAAACAGTTAAATGATAAAATTAATTCAAATTCAAAATAATAATATATTCTATAAAACTAAAAAAGCAAATTAAATTTTGCATAAAAAAAATTAAAAAATAAATTATTACAAATTGAAATAATACTTCAAAAAGTTAAAAAAAAATTTATCAAAAATTGAAATTATTACAAATTGAAATGATACTCCAAAAAGTAAAAAAAAAAATATCAAAAATTGAAATTATTACAAATTGAAATGATACTTCAAAAAGTAAACAAAATTTATCAAAAATTGAAATAATACTTAAAAAAGTAAAAAAAAAATATCAAAAATTGAAATTATTACAAATTGAAATGGTACTTCAAAAATTATCAAAAATCGAAATAATACTTAAAAAAGTAAAAAAGATTATCAAAAATTGAAATTATTACAAATTGAAATGATACTTCAAAAAGTAAACAAAAATCTTATCAAAAATTGAAATTATTACAATTTGAAATAAAAGTCAAAAAGTAAAAACTTTGAAAAGAAAAAAAAATTTATCATTAATTGAAATTATTACAAATTCAAATGATACTTCAAAAAGTAAAAAAAAAAATTATCAAAAATTGAAATTATTACAAAAATTGAAATGATACTTCAAAAAGTAAACAAAAATTATCAAATATTGAAATAATACTTAAAAAAATTATCAAAAATTGAAATTATTACAAATTGAAATGATACTTCAAAAAGTAAACAAAAATCTTATGAAAAATTGAAATTATTACAATTTGAAATAAAAGTCAAAAAGTCAAAACTTCGAATAGAAAAATTTTTTTTTATCAGAAATTGAAATTATTACAAATTGAAATGATACTTAAAAAAGTAAAAAAGAAATTATCAAAAATTGAAATTATTACAAATTGAAATGATACTTCGAAAAGTAAACAAAAATTATCAAAAATTGAAATAATACTTAAAAAAGTTTTAAAAAATTATCAAAAATTGAAATTATTACAAATTGAAATGATACTTCAAAAAGTAAACAAAAATCTTATCAAAAATTGAAATTATTACAATTTGAGATAAAAGTCAAAAAGTAAAAACTTCGAAAAGAAAAAATTTTTTTTATCAGAAATTGAAATTATTGCAAATTGAAATAATACTTAAAAAACTAAAAAAGAAATTATCGAAAATTGAAATTATTACAAATTCAAATGATACTTCAAAAAGTAAACAAAAACCTTATCAAAAATTGAAATTATTACAATTTGAAATAAAAGTAAAAAAAAAAAATTTTTATCAAAATTGAAATTATTACAAATTGAAATAATCAAGAAGTAAAAAAAAATTTATCAAAAATTGAAATTATTACAAATTGAAATAAAATTCAAAAAGTAAAAAAAAAATATCAAAAATTGAAATTATTACAAATTGAAATAAAATTCAAAAAGTTAAAAAAATGTTTATTTTTCAAATAATAAAATAAAACTCAAAATTTTTATTTCTATCAAAAAGGCAGTATTTGTAGCAAAGCCGTTTAAACGATTTTTTGCGATCAAGATCTTGCAATTTATCACCAACAAAAAAAAAATAACATCACGCGCATTGTTCCGTTACATAAGTAACTTTTAACATTTTGTAATATGCAGTCACGAACGCTTCAGCAAACACACAGACACAACCGAAACCACATGCAAGCTTAACGCGGTCCGTGTAAATTGTGTAAATATTTCCTGAAAACTTTTTTAAGTGGCCGACTTTATCGCACTTAATGCGAATGTCATTTCCGCACGATTATTAATACATAATGGAAGCCGCCGCCAGACGGCCAGAATAAGTACTTTGTCCAAATTAATTTGATTGATGCGATTTAACTGCACGTTGCCCGGCGCATTCGCCATTTATTGCGATTGCCAAGATTCGCAGCAATTTTAAATTAAAAATATTTTTTTGTATAGTACGCCCATAGCTATACTGCACTTAATTGATGCGTAAGTGTGGCTCAAATATCTACATCACTTCAATTCAGATGAAAATCATTTTGGGGTCTCAGAGACAACACGATTCCATTCGTGTTATTTTTTTAATTTTAGTTAATCTTGTTATTATATGAAAAATGCATTAATAAAATCCCGAGGACCCTACGATACTATTGATGTAATATTTTTCAATTTTTATTTACTTTGATAAATAAATTAAGTCATTTTGGTGTCTCTGAGACTACACAATTCCATTCGTGGTATTTTTTTAATTTAAGTAAATCTCGTTATTGTTTGGAAAATATATTAATAAAATCCCGAGGATCCTACGATACTATTGATGTAATATTTTTCAATTTTTATTTACTTTGATATATAAATTAAGTCATTTTGGGGTCTCTGAGACAACACGATTCCATTCGTGTTATTTTTTAATTTAAGTTAATCTCGTTATTATATGAAAAATGTATTAATAAAATCCCGAGGACCCTACGATACTATTGATGTAATATTTTTCAATTTTTATTTACATTGATATATAAATTAAGTTATTTTGGGGTCTCTGAGACAACACGATTCCATTCGTGTTATTTTTTTAATTTAAGTTAATCTGGATATTATATGAAAAATGTATTAATTAAATCCCGAGGACCCTACGATACTATTGATGTAATATTTTTCAATTTTTATTTACTTTGATATATAAATTAAGTCGGCCGCTTTAAATTGTTGGTGGAAGATGTCGCTTTTGTAAATATACTAACACTTACACACAGATCACACTGACCAATAAATTGTACGTGTGTCGAAGTATGTCTGATGGATTTTTTCGAATTCTAGAGGCGCATGTCGTCGGTGCGCGCACGTAAGTCTCTGACCTCTCAAGCAGTGGTGTGTCTGCAGGTGGGCGAACCCGAGGAGGATCCCCCCGATCCGTTGGACATGAGTTGGCCTTCTGGGGCTCGAAAGAGGATCACTTACGTCCTGCTAGCGCCCATCGTCTTCCCGCTATGGCTCACCCTGCCTGATACCCGCTCACCTAGAGGTAACACAATATTTTCCATTTTTTTATACATAACAATGCGATATCTTAAAAGCTTCACGTTCTCCGGCTTTTTGTACAAATAGATTTCTTGTCAGCACAATTTCCATTTGCGGGAATTTTATATAAAACTTTTAGGGATGATTTGCCCATTCAAACAATTCTGCAGCAACTTTTTTTTAATTTCAAAAATTAGATTAAGTTAATTAAAGAAGTTGTTAAATAAATTAATTAAAAAGAAATATGTTAAAATAACAGCCGAGGCTACAATTTTAAGAAAAAAATACATAATTCAAATATTCGACAAAAAACTGTTTTAAATTTTTTTTTTTTAAATTTGGATCATTTAATTTCATAAGTGCTGAGGTACAATTTTTGAAAAAAAATTATAATTTTTGATAAAATTCATTTCAAATATTACAGATTAAGATAATTAATTAACAAAAGAAATGATTTTATTTTTTTTATATTTTTTACAAATTTCTGATTTTTTTTAATAAATATTTATTTTATACAAATCTGTGTTGAAGCTAGAATTTTTGAAAAAAATTGTAATTTTCGATAAAAACACATCTGAAATATATGTTTTTACGAATTTAATTTTTTTTAATAATCATTTATAATATATTTTTTACAATTTTTTGTATTTTTTTTAATTATCATTTATTTCATATAAATCCGTGCTGGAGCTACAATGTTTGAAAAAATATGTAATTTTTGATAAAAATGCATTTAAAACATTAACAATAAATTTTAAAATTATTTATATTTTTTTACGAATTTAATTTTTTTTTATAATCATTTATAATATATAAATACGTGCTGAAGCTTCAATGTTCGAAAAAATAATGTAATTTTTGATCAAAATGCATTTCAGATATTAACAATAAACCGATTTTAAATATTTTTATATTTTTTTACAATTTTTTTATTTTTTTTTTTTTAATAATTATTTCAATGTTCGTAAAAATCTATATAATTTTTGATCAAAATGCATTTTAAATATTAACAATAAACCGATTTTAAATTTTTTTATATTTTTTTACAAATTTTTTTTTTTTATAATTATTTATTTTGTAGAAATCAGTGCCAAGGCTACAATTTAAGTAAAAAATATATAATTTTTTCTAAAATGCATTTCAAATATTACATATTAAGGTAATTACCAAAAAACCAATTTTGATTTTTTTAATTTTTTTTTACAAATTCTTGATTTTTTAACAAATATTTATTTCATATCTAAATCTGTGCTGAGGCTAAAATTTTTGATAAAAATGCATTTTAAATATTACAGATTAGGTTATCAGCATAAAACTGATTTTTTTAAATAGTTTTTACAGTTTTTTCATTTTTTTATATATATATATTTTTTTTTTATAATATAAATCTGTGCTGACGCTAAAATTTTTGAAAAATACATAATTTTTGATAAAAATGCATTTCAAATATTACATATTAAGGTAATTAACAAAAAAAGTATTTAAAATTTTTAAAAATATTTTATACAAATTTTTCTTTTTTTTTAATAATTATTTATTTCATATATATTCGTTCTGAACCTACAATTTTTGGAAAAAATATATAATGTTTAATAAAAATGCATTTCAAATATTACAAATTAAAGAAATCAACAAAAAAACTATCTAAAATTTTTTAAAATATTTTTTACAAAATTTTCTTTTTTTTTATAATTATTTGTTTTGTATAAACTCGTGCTGATGCTACAATTTTTGAAAAAATACATCATTTTTGATAATAATTTATTCCAAATATTACAGATTAAGGTAATTAACAAAAAACATTTTAATTTTTTTATAATTTTTACATTTTTTTACAAATATTTATTTCATTTGCGCTGACGCTACAATTTTTGAAAAAATACATATTTTTTGATAAGAATGCGTTTCAAATATTGCAGATTAAGGTAATTAACAAAAAACAATTTTTATATTTTTACACATTTTTTTTTATAAATATTTATTTTATATAAAACCGTGCGGAGGCTACAATTTTTGAAAAATACATAATTTTTGATAAAACTGCATTTCAAATATTACAGATTTTTTTATTTATTTTTTTTTTAATAATCATAATTTATAATATCTTTTTACAATTTTTTTATTTTTTTAATAATTATTTATTTCATATAAATCCGTGCTGAAGCTACGATGTTTGAAAAAATATGTAATTTTTGATAAAAATGCATTTCAAATATTATCAATAAACTGATTTTAATTTTTTTAATATTTTTTTAATTTTTTTTAATAATTATTTATTTCATATAAATCCTTGCTGAAGCCACAATGTTTGAACAAAATTATGTAATTTTTGATAAAAATGCAATTCAAAAATTAACAATAAACTGATTATAATTTTTTTTATATTTTTTAAAATTATTTCGTATGTATCAGTGCTAAGGCTACAAATTAAGTAAAAAATATATAAATTTTGTTAAAATGCATTTTATTTAAATTTTTTTATATTTTTTACAATTTTTTCATTTTTTTTTTAACATATATTTATTTCATATAAATCTCTGCTGAAGCTATATTTGAAAAAATACGTAATTTTTGATAAAATTGCGTTTAAAACATTACAGATTAAGGTAATTAACAAAAAAAACTGATTTCATTTTAATTTTTTTATATTTTCTACAATTTTTTATTTTTTTTAACAAATATTTATTTCATATAAATCTGTGCTGAAGCTACAATTTTTGAAAAAGCACATAATATTTGATAAAAATGCATTTCAATTATTACAGATTAAAGTTATTAAAAAAACTGATTTTTAATTTTTTATATTTTTTACAAGTTACAGGTTACAAGTACAGTTTTTGAAAAAAATACATAATTTTTGATATAAATGCATTTCAAATGTTACGGATTAAGGTAATTAACAAAAAACTAATTTTAATTTTTTAAATATTTTTTTGTTTTTTTAACAAATATTTCTTTCATATAAGTCTGTGCTCAGGCTACAATATTTGAAAAAATAGATAATTTTTGCTAAAAATAATTATTTATTTCATATAAATCCTTGCTGAAGCTACAATATTTGAAAAATATATTAACAATGAACTGATTTTTAATTTTTTTATATTTTTAACAAATTTTTAATTCTTTTTAATAATTATTTATTTCGTATGAATCAGTGCTAAGGCTACAATTTAAGTTGAAATATATAATTTTTGATAAAATGCATTTCATTTTCATTTTTTTAATATTTTTTTCAATATTTTGATTTCTTTTTAATAAATATTTATTTCATATAAATCTGTGCTGAGGCTACAATTTTTGAAAAAATACATAATTTTATGCATTTCAAATATTGCAAATTAAGTCAATTAACAAAAACTGATTTTTAATTTTTTAATATTTTTTACAAATTTCTGATTTTTTTTAATAAATATTTACTTCATATAAATCCATGTTGAGGCTAAATTTTTTGGAAAAATACATAATTTTTTATAAAAATGCATTTCAAATATTACAAATTAAGGTAATTAAGAAAAATATGATTTTTAATTTTTTTATATTTTTTTTAATAATTATTTATTTCATATAGTACTAAGACTGCAATTTAAAAAAAATACATGGTTTTTTATAAAAATGCATTTCCAATATTAGAGATTGGGGTAATTTTTAAAAATTTGAATTTACATAAAAAAACTTTTTTTTACAAATTTTTTAATAATTATTTTTATTATATAAATCCGTGCTGAGGCTACAATTTTTGAAGAAAATACATTTTTTTAAATAAAAATGCATTTCAAATATTCAACAATAATTTGATTTAATTTTTTTTATAGTATTTTACAAATTTTTGATTATATAAATCCATGCTGAGGCTACAATTTTTGATAAAATTTCATATCAAATATTTATCAAAAAACTGATTTTATTTTTTTAAATATTTTTGACAGAATTTTTGATATTTTTAATAACTTTATTTTATATAAATTCATGCTGAGGCTACAATTTTTGAAAGAAATTGTAAAAAGGCTACAATTTAAATAAAATAATAAGTTTTGATAAAATTTCATTTCAAATGTTTATCAAAAAATTGATTTTAATTTTTTACAATTTTTTGATTTAGTTAATAATTATTTGTTTTATATTAATTTATGCTGAGGCTACAACTTTTGAGAAAAATTGTAAAAAGACTGCAATTTAAAAAATATAATAATTTTTGATAAAATTTCATTTCAAATATTTATCAAAAAAGTGATTTTAATTTTTTTAAATATTTTTCACAAATTTTTTTTTTTTTTTAATAATCATTTATTTCATATGAATCCCTACTGAGGTTACAATTTAAAAAAAAAACATAATTTTAGATGAAAACGCATTTCAAATAGTTAACAAGAAACTGATTTTAAAGTTTTAATTTGTTTTTACAAATTTTTGTTTTTTTTTCAATACTCATTTATTTCATATAATTCCGTGCGGAGGCTACAATTTTCAAAACAATACATATATTTAAATAAAAATGCATTACAAATGTTTTACAAAAAAACTGATTTTAAATTTTTCTAAATTTTTCACAAATTTTTGATTTTCTTAATAGTTATTTATTTTATATCAATTCATGCTGAGGCTACACTTTTTGAAAAAAAAATGCAAAAAGGCTGCAATTTAAAAAAAATTATAATTTTTGATAAAATTTTATTTGAAATATTTATCAAAAAATTGATTTTAATTTTTTAAAATATTTTTCACAAATTTTTGATTTTTTTTTAAATAATATTTATTTCATATGAATCCGTACTGAGGTTACAATTTAAAAAAAAACATAAGTTTAGATAAAAATACATTTTAAATGTACAAAAAACTGATTTTATATTTGTCTATATTTTTTTACAATTTTTTTATTTTCTTAATAGTTATTTATTTTATATGAATTCATGCTGAGGCTACAATTTTTGAAAAAAAAATTGTAAAAGATTGTGCAATTTAAAAAATATAATAATTTTTCATAAAATTTCATTTGAAATATTTATCGAAAAACTGATTTTATTTTTTTAAATATTTTTTAAATTGTTTTTCAAATATTTTTCACAAATTTTTGATTTTTTTTTTAATAATATTTATTTCATATGAATCCGTACTGAGGTTAAAATTAAAAAAGAAAACATAATTTCAGATAATAATACATTTTAAATGTTTTACAAAAAACTGATCTTAAATTTTTCTATATTTTTTTACAAATTTTTGATTTTCTTAATAGTTATTTATTTTATATGAATTCATGCTGAGGCTACAATTTTTGAAAAAAATGCAAAAAGGCTGCAATTTAAAAAAAATTATAATTTTTGATAAAATTTCATTTGAAATATTTATCAAAAAATTGATTTTAATTTTTTTAAATATTTTACACAAATTTTTGATTTTTTTTTAATAATATTTATTTCATATGAATGCGTACTGAGGTTACAATTTAAAAAAAAAACATAATTTTAGATAAAAATACATTTTAAATGTTTTTCAAATAACTGATTTTAAATTTTTCTATATTTTTTTACAAATTTTTGATTTTCTTAATAGTTATTTATTTTATATGAATTCATGCTGAGGCTACAATTTTTGAAAAACATTGTCAAAAGGCTGCA
>JARJEC010033667.1:0-17198 GCA_030264575.1 Tachinus sp. AB-2021
CTTGGTTTAAAAATGTAGCGTAATATTCTCCGTTTATTCTTGTGCTTTTGGGAAGATAGTCGGTAATATTCTCTTAGCATTCTAAAAAACTGTCATAACTTTGTTAACTGATTCCACGGTCATTGCCTTTTTGGTGCTGGAGAACTAACCATTGTGTATACATTGTTTAGATTGTTGCATAATTGATTGCTTTTCAACCTTTTTTTACATAATATTTGATAACATCCCGTGTTTCATTTTTTATCTATTATGTAAAGCTTGCAAAACTAGCTTTACTTAAAGAAGCATCAATTTGATACTACTTGACAAAAGAATGTAAAATTTGACTTTTGTCTACAAGTCAAACTACACTATGGAAATAAAGGGTGTGTTGTTTGATAGCTTAGCAAAAAGTATATTATCATATGATTCAGGGATGGAACGAACAGGAGAAGTTACAAGCAAAGTACTGGGGATTGGTAATATTTCTAAATAAAGACACGCCAGCTTATATTGTGCTAGAAAAACGATGTTTGTAGCGAGATCACATTTTAGAAGAAATTACACTGACTTTGATTATATCGAATGAAATTCTCCACGTGTGGCGGTGTTGGCTCATGATATCGGGTCATGTGTTCCTAATAATAATTTTGCAGAATAGTGTCGATTTAAAATTCTAAAGTTTAGATTTGTTTCAATCCAAAAACTACCATGCTGCGACACAACAGTGCGAGTTGATGTAAATGTTTTCATCAGAAAACAAAATTAACATTCAACTGAAAATTTTGATTTCAAATAATTTTACTTTCAATTCATAAACAAAAATTTATATATATATATATATACTTTTGTAGGTTTCAAAGTATGATTAAAAGTAGGCTTACAAGGATATAAATATTTCACAATCGTTTGAATATAGGATTCCCTCACTCGGGTCTAGTCAATAGTATATTCAAATACAAGTTACTGAAACCTACTTATTCAAACACGACTCTGCTTTGGCCACGAACTCGGTAGCGGTGAGTAGCCCCATAGGCGAAAATTATTTGTCCTAAATTTCCAAAAACGAACAGTATAATTTTTGAGCTACTTATAAGGAATTGAAGAGGACTGCTGTAAGTGAGGAATGCCATGATAGAGAAAAAAACAAATGGAGATATAAATTAAGTTTGAGGAAAATGCAATTTTTTGTTTTAAAATGTACTAGTTTTGAATTCTAAATTACTATTTTCGTTACGCAATATTTACTATTTTTTTGTTTGTTTTTAATACTAACAAGTTTTCTTAACATTTTGAGGAAATAATTGAAGGGTGGTTCTGGTATTGTTGACATATTGACTTTTTTTTAATATAATAAAAACAAACGGGAGTGTTTAAATTGGGTGATTAATGAAATCAATTTCAGATTGTTCGAAATTTTATTAATATCTCTCACTGATTTTGTTAATTTCTTGCAATAAATCGTTTTAATAGGCAACAATTATCTTTACAGGTTGATGTACTACCCAATTTAACCTAACCTAACTAACTGCAAAACACAATTTCAATAATATTTTTCATAAACCAAAGTAACAAAATCGTAAAAACAAGCAGCTAAAAATTGTTGAAATAAATCAAATTCCACACATGGGAGATGCTACAAAATTGCTTCAAAATGAAAAAAAAAAAATAAGAAGAATACTATTTTTAAACCAAGTAATATTTTTTCAAACAACAAATTAGTGAACGTATTAAAATTAAAACAAAATGAAATGTTAAAATGTATAATTTCACAAAAATTGCAACATGATTGAAATTGCGAAAAATCACCGCTAAATGGTAATCAAGATATAAACAAATTTGAATGATACAGGTTAATATAAAAAAATTTCCTTGGAACTCAACATTCAATTTATCTACAGCATGACTGGTTTTAGAATTAGGAATGGTTAACAAATAACATAAAAGAATATTTATGGATTGTAGTTTGCACAATGACTTTAACTGTATTATGTTTTTTTGGTCATGATAACAGTTTTGAGTTTCTAAATACAATGTAAAGGGATAAAGATTTTATTCCAAAGATTTAGTAAATGGCAGTTTTGAAGCTCAAATTGTATTTTAACCGTGAGGAAGACTTTATACCAAAGCCCTCATTAGTTATTAAAGCATCTAAGACTAGTTTCTTGCTATTAATATCTACAAAGACTTTTTGCTGAGGGTCATCAAAGATAATAGTTTGAGGTCAAAATGCATTTAAATGTTTTATATGAAAAAGTAATAAATTTTTCGCCAGTTTCTACAGTTATTATTTTTTTCTTCAACTTCAACCAACTTCAAAATGTGTTTTTTGCCTCTGTATTATTATCATCCTTGCTGGAATTTTTTCCGAGTAATTTTTAATTGAAAAAAGATCATTGCGTGGAAATTTTATACTATTATCTTTTTTTTATTTCAAACATTTATTATACCATTATTTACATTGGTTGTCGATTGATTTCTGTTCATAATTTTGGAAAGTTGAAAAGCATTTATGATGGTTTAACATACAATAACTTAATTTTAACAGAAATGTCACATGGCATACTATTCAATTATCACAAAGAAACTATCTCTGCCGAAAATTATATCGCATATTTAATACTAAACAAATCCGTACAGAATAATTATAAATTTTGTCGATGATTTATTATAATTAGAAATTTCCATTACAATTACTCATTATTTATTAAATACTTAAAAAGCTATAAAACAAATTATTATGCGACATACAAAATATATGAATGCACAAATTAATAACATAGCATGTTATTTATATTTCAAGAGTTTTAATTAAATCAAATCAGCTATATTTTATGTGCGGTATTTGTTGATTATAAAATACCCAATACAATGTATCAAAATTGATTTTGTTCGCGCCGCACCACGGCGATTAATTCTGGATTTAATTTAATCTTTATGTACATATAAATCGTCTGCAAAAACTCTAGCTCATATTATTTCTAGTTAGTTTTAATATAATATGCATTGGTTAAAACAGAATTTTAATTAAATCATTTAATTTAACATAGTTATTGCACAGCATTTGATGGCTGCTATACATTAATCCCAATTATTTTAAAATTAATTAAATTCTGACTCGTGTACCAGACTAAACTGTTATGGAATATGCAAATTGCATATTTTAGTTGTAATGTTCATTCACACTAGCGTGGAAATTGATACTGCCTGGAGAATACCTTGGAAAATGTTCCGCAACAGATGACGCATCTGGTTGAGACGTAATCTAGTATAGATACAAAGGACGACGCTACTTTGCTGTAGTTTTGGTGTGAACACTTGAGTTTAAGTCTGCCAGATGTTTGGTTTGATTTCATGTCCTTATATTCCAAACAGGTAACTTCATTATAAGAGATATGTCGTCCAGTAATAATGTGTACTTCTTAGAAATTCAAGCTTGATTTAATAAAAAAAGAACAACACTGCAATTTTAAACAGCCCAAATAACAGTAACCAGTTTATATCTATATGAAGGAATCATAGAGAAAAAAATGTAACTTGTAGCAGTACTAGCTGGTTCGGATTATTTTTATCTCACCATCTTAATTGAATGGCAAATAATAAAAACCATTATAATAATGATACGGAATTAACTTTTATTCGCACGAATTTCGTCTAATTCCACCAATGCCTCCCGAATTTTATTGATTGCATAACTTTCTTTTTAATTAATTTTGTTAAGCGCATTAACACAAGGCTATTTGAAAACTTTCTTGATTCAATGGAATTATAAATTACATTTCAAATTCTAAACCGTACCTAATAACTCAACAATGTAAGGTTTGATGTGAAAATATTTCATTTATTTTAAATATAATATGTTTTTGGAAATTACAATAACAATGTTAATATTATACCTATATTTATACTCACAAAGTTTTCAATCCCCACATACATATTAAAGAGTCTGTAAAAGTTACCTGTTGTATTCGTAAAAGGACTTAATAGTGAAAAAACCACTTGACGGGAATATTAAATATAATGGTGCTCTCAAACTAAATGGACCCAACTGCTTCAAATGTAACTACGGAGATCGTTATTAAAATTTTTATTAATGCTTCAAGAAGTTTAAAATTTTTATATTGAACATAATGCAAGGATGGATATCTAATGCGTGTTTGTCGCACGTGTGTTATGGTTATAAAGTGGTTGAAGTGAAGATTATGCAAAAGTGAGGATAACAATAGTACAACTTTTTTAAATAATCTATTTTTATATTGCGTAAACATTTATATGCTTTCCAATAAAATTAGTAAATATTCTAAAATAATTCATATATAAATAATATAACTGAGTTTAAATTATGTCTAAGTATAATTCAAAAAACTATTGAGTAAGTGATATTTTTTGTTTATTTACAATTTACGGAAACACTATTTAGTGGTGCTTCTGAGTTTAGTGCAATACGTCACACACTATAAAATCAAAATAATACGATTATTGGGAAAGCTTATTTATTCAAAAAATCCGACTTTAAAAATCAAAAAATTAATAGAAAATAGAACCTCGCGAAAGCATGGATTTAAGTGTTTTCCTAAAACTTCCTACTCTGTTCACTTTTGGGGAAGTAGCATTTACGTAAAATGTCAGTGATAATGCCCAAACCACTTATAGAAATAACATTAATGTGATTAGTTCTTTATTTTATGTTAATTTATTTTTAATTTTAATATAATGTTAATCTTTATTTTATACGTTTTGGCTCTTAGATTGCATTTCAAACTAAAAATAATTATATATCTGAATATATTACGTTTTATCCATTATTTTTCTTCTTTTCAGAACTGTATATCCATTATATTACGCGCCTATCACTTTTTAGTATGTCCTTCTTTACTATTTTTTTTTTTCATTTTGGTACATTTGTTTGAGAATTTCCTTGGTCCGAAACACATTCTACGTATTTTTTCTTTTTTGTCCATTCAAAACGCTTTCCTCATTTCCAGATTTGAATCTTGCTATATATTTTTTAATAATTTTATCACTTGACTTATAGCATTTCTCCTTTATAATTGCGTAATTACGGTTGTTCTTGTATTTGTGGATCTCTACCTTTTTCTATAATTTCATCTCATAAACATTTTCCACTTGCTTTTATTCTCTCTGCTTGTACACTATTTCATATCACACATAGCATATCCATTCAGTCTTTCTTCATACTTTATAGTTCGTTTTCTAGCGTTTTCCATGATATTTTTTGTTTCTTCCAGTATAATGTATGATTTTTTATTTAAGCATGTTACCCATCTCCAGTACTTTGCATGAATTGACTCCAGCTTTTCCTGTTCTATCCATCCAGAAAACATTCACACCATAATTTTTACTGAGCTGTCAAACAACATACCTTTAATCTTTATACGTTCAGACATTCATTCACCTATTCCTTATTTGTTGAGAAAGTATTTTTTTAGGTTATTTGTTAATTTTTGCATTTGATTCTTTGATATTTTTACAAAACAATGTGATATTTCGTTTTTGTTATTAGAATAAAATTATATGTTTATTTAATCATATTTCAGTTTGATAAACTATCTTTTCAGTGATTTTTTTATTTGCATTTTTTGTAACAAAATATATATACATTTTTACAAGAGTGTATTTATGTGAGTATAACTGCAGATTTTTATAAAATTAACTAAAAAATATTTTACAAAAAATATTTAACAAAGTAATTGAAAATGTAGTGAGGTCTGTTAAACTCATCCTGTTAAGTATATCTTAAAAAGCCATATAAGCAAGGACAAAGTAAGCCTAATTTAAACTATATCACTTTTGATGTAGAACAAATTACATATTTGATCCCGTTTTGTGGTTTTACTGTTATTGTTCATTTTGTGTCTATTCTATGTGAGACAATTTGTGGTGTCATGGTAAACAAAAAATTTCTAAAAATATTCTTGTTTCACGTGGTAATTATAACTTCAGAATATTGTAGAAAAGTTACTATATACACTAAAAATCCCAAAAATTTAACCAAAATGAATCCGAATTGCAAATAAGTCAGATTGAGTAGGGGTTCCTTTGCATTCTTTAGCGTCCTTACGCATTTTTCACTTTATTTACTTTTTTCAGTTATTCAAAATTTTGGCAAATGTAATTGATCTTACAATTTTACTTTAATCTTAGCAGTACATCAAATATTTACAAAATGGTATAGAAAACTTGAAACTTGACAAACTCTTTCTTGTATCCCTAGGACTTAAAGAAAGTTTAGGCACTTTTTGAGATTTTCTGAATGGTTCCTTTGAAAAGTTGCTCAAATTTTTAATTTGAAATGCACATGTTCTTTACTGATGAATTTTTTTCCAGAGATTCAATAAAAAAATTTCATAATAATCATATAATCAAAAAAACTTTGACCCAAGTCATGGTTTTTTTGTGCTATTACAGAAACGCATTTTAAGAAGCAAATTTTACTTAACGTATCAAAGTATTACAGTTGCTGAACCTGAAGTTTCCGGGAAAGAATTCCCGAGAATTTTTGAAAAATGTGTTGACTTGCTTCCCGGAAATTGAATGAGTGGAATTTGCAAAAATTGTGGAGGAGTGGAATAGTATCGGACAATATTGATTCGTTTATTTTTGTATGTTAATGAAATTATTTTGGATTTAATTGAGCGAAGATGAGATGTAAGTTGAAGTTCTAAAAAAATCTAGTCGTAAATACTGATGATACCGCTATGATATGTTTGCTTTGGGATGAACAAATTTGAGAAAGCAGCACCTATACGCACTTTAAGCAGTTAATGGAGAAGTGGTGAATGATATTTATGACATAGTATGGATGTTTTAGCAATAATAAAAGTAAAGAGATAGATTTACAAAATTTATTATCAACTCATTTCTTTATTGATTATTTAAGTTAAGTTTTTCTTCAACCCCGAACCGCAAAAATCCACCAAAATTTTCTTGTGCGTTACGACAAAAGGGCGATTTTTTATATCTCCGTTATTAGTTGGATTTTCTTTTTTTTTTAATATACTAAAAAACATTTTAAATAAGTTTTAAATAAAACTTTTTGCTTAACTTTGCAAGGGTGCTACAAGCTATAAAGCGGCGTTTTTAGGAAGTGGTTTTTTAAATTTTGTCTATAGGCTTAACTATACACAGCCTCTATGAAATTGTAGGCCATACAGCTTTTGTTTGCAAATTTTTTTATAACTATTATAGAAAATATTTAACCCCTCTCACTAAAAAGCCGTTTTAACTTGTAGGACTTTTCCTTACAAAGTTATGCAAATAAATTCATACAATAGTTATTTAACCAACTTTTAACTTTGTTAAAAAAATTAAAGTTCTACCAATTGCAGCCGAGATATAAAAAAATTGCCTTTATCTCGTGACGCACAAAAAATGTTGGTGGATTTTGTGGTTCGGGGTTGAAAGAGAATTTGAAGCAAACATTAAAAAAAATTGGCCTGCTAATACATTTTCAAATTTCAAATTCTCTATTGACTGGCCTATTATTAATGTTTATAATACAAGAATCAAAACGCATGAGTGTCAATAAGAATTGAGTCGTAGTTGTATGTACTGCAGAATGCTTACCTCATGTAAACAGACGAAATTGGTCATATTCCGATTAGTGCGGTTGTATTGGAGTGCAAATGCTTGAGATAATTATTTTTTTTTTAATATTGGGTGTAAAATTATTTAAAATTAAATAAAAGACAGTGCTCTTAATCTTCCAACAAAATATGAAATTAATGTTAATGTGCTATCAATTTCTTGTCGTTTTTGAAATATAATATTTTTTATTCAATTAAATAATAAAATTTTATAACCAAAATCCTTATATAATAATAATTATTTATTTTGTTTTTTTTTTCAAAAACAAGGTGTTAAGATAATGCTCAGCATATGGAAGTTAGTAATACAGTTTTTAACACGCTGTATGGAATTACGAAAGAAGCTGCAACATAGTGATAAAATAATTTTAATAACTAGTTTTGTATTAGTCGAACAGAAACCACTTACTAAACATCCAAGTAGTTTTCTTATATAAAACATCTACTACTGGATTTACTGTGTCTAAACCATCCCAAACATCCTAAAGTGCAAGAAAATTACATAAATCAAACTACTTTTTGTTGATAAATTTGTTCGACATTTCCATTCTCTGAATCAACGTTCTGGTAACACATAAAAGTGACTAACTGGTTTATGGATATCAGACTGCCTGGTGCCACAGACAAGTCAATAATTATACAGGGATTCAATCAATATGTGGTCACTCGACCGTTATTAAGCTCCTCCAGTTTCTGTGTAGTATAGAGTTTACTTTGTCCGTTGTAAAATTTCGTTATTGCCAGCCGGATACGTTTACTATTTTAATAATAAATAATAAGCATTGTTTGCTATTATGAAGCAAAAATTTTATTATACATAGTTAATAAAATCATTAATTACATGATAAAAGCAGATAAGATTGAAAAAAATTATGTCATTTACGTATTTATTATTATCTAGTTATGTGTAAGATTGATAAATTTTGTAAGCGGGTAAGTTCTTTGCAATTTGTTTAAATGGTTTGCATAAGCAATCATGGCAATAACCAATGAAATGAAAGAACGTAAAGAACTTATATTTATAAAATCAGAATAATTTATTTGATCGAATGTTATTAATTGGAATTATATTTTTAAATATGTAATTATACTAATTATATATAATTTAATATCAAATTATTATAATTAAATAACCGCTAATAAATATGTATTTTTATAAATCTAGATATTTAATATATTTTGAACTTCAACGTTCACATGGTACATTAAAACATTTAAAATATATAATTAATTTTCATTCTTATTATAGCTTCTAAATTAGCAAAATTAGAGCTGCTCAATGTGATTTGTATATCATGCAAACAAAGAACCCAAGACAAGGGGTGGTCCAGTACCTTTTTATAGGGTTGAGATTACAAAAGGATGATTTCCCAGTTTGAGGGTCACGAAAAAATACTGACAGGCAGGCAGGAAATGATTCTCTCTTACCTTATTTAGAAATATGACATTTTTTCAGTGCCGTTTGCAGATGACCTTTTTGTCAATTATTTATTTTATAAATTGATTAAATATTTGCATAATGTACCTAAGTATTTGACTCATTTGTAATTTATCATATTAGTTTATTTATTTTATAATATATACTGTATACATTTGATAAATTTGTAATACATTATTTTTATGTGTTTTATACGTAATTAAATATTTTTTGATACTTTTAGATTTAGATTAAAAACAGATGATATAGAACATTATCCAATAACTAATAATATTTTAAGGTAGGTTTTGCAGATTAAAAAAATCATTGATTAAATTACTGAACTAATCCGAAAACATTAGTTGAAATATATACAAAAAAGGAAAAAGTTATTTATGGTAACACAAACATTAGTTACATTGAACTCTATCCCTAAGAAAATAAACGTATTCATAAGTAAAATGAAAGAATTAAGTCTATTATTATCTTATTAAGGTTTATTACATAACAATACTAAGTTAATATGTACTGAATGCTTCGAGTATGCGCATATTATTAATAAATTGTAATTTAAATAATCAAATTAATCACAGCATTTTATAAATCCGCTTTATGAACATTAATAATGAGCTTGCGTTATATATCATTTTAAAATATTTAAAGTAGTTGTATAAAATTCCAATTCATAATCGGCTTTAATAACAATTAATATATGGAAAGTATTAATTGTGAACTATAACGTTTCAAAATTTCTTTCTCTGTGTAAAATAATTTAAAAAAAACAATTATTAGTATTCATATAGATTAAATTAATTAGTATTACTGAAACATTAATGTACAAAATCTATGCTACTATCATTAAATTTATTACGTATGTCAATTGACTCTAATGAAACAGTAACTTATCTACATAATTATTATTTTTTATTTATTTTAAACACCGAACAAATCATTTATTTGTTTTTTAAAAAGTTATAACTATAGCTAGGACTTGCGTAAAAACTGCAGAATAAGCGCATAAATAAGCATTAATTATTACATATTAATTATAATTATTAATATAATAATAAACACAACATAAGATGGTTTTAAAAATTTTCTCCTAAATGGAGCTTTTTCTGTCACTCAATAGGTTCTTCAATGTCGAAAAGCTGCTTTAAACATCTATAGATGTAATTGGTGCGCATTTAAACTTTGGTATTAATGATTCATCAATATTGATGGTTTCATCTGATGTCTTTCCATTTATAACATTAGCAATTTTTTCCAATATGAAAAATTATTTTTAAAATAACTTTGCTTATTTTTTATATACAATATTTAGCAATATCTAGGTAGAACGCGCTTGCATCAAAGTTGAGGATAATCTACAGAAGAGCATTTAAGAGATCGAAAATTATTTTAAATAAGCATCAAATATGTACAAAACTGACAAAATCATCAAAAATCTTAAAATGAACATCAAATATGCATAAAAATTTTAAAGAAACAGATCAAAATTTTTAAAATATGCGCTAAATATGCATAAAAACTAAAATATGCGTAAAACCCGAAAATAAGCATAATAACCCAAAATAGGAATTGCCATTTGCTTTAAATTCTTATGATTCGTGGAGACATACATTTAAAATTGATATGCATATAATATTGGTAAACATCATAACGCATATAAATCCTAGCTCTAGTTATAACAATGTTTTAGTTGTATCGAAAAAATATAAAAAAACAACTAAGTCATCCTTCTGTTGAAAACGTTATAATATTAAATTTGATACATTTCCTGAAAATCATATTCTATCAAACGAAATTTAATAAAATAAAAAGGAGTGTAAGTGAAAGAGGAAATTATAACTTATTTATTGCTGTAAAATATAAAGTCCAATAAGTAAAATGTATAACTAGAAGGCATACAAGAAATAGCAAAGATTTTAAACTAAGTGCAACCTAATAACAGTTTAGTTGTTATAAAAGACTGGTAAACATTTCAGATACATTTAAGTTACTATCTTAAACTCATCGGCATTACGAAGTTTGTTTTAGAAGCTAATATCCAATTAACTATTCAATCAGAAGTCGATTGTTTCAGTTTGTTAATCATCCCTCTTTTCTTATCAGTGAAATCAGTTCTGTCTGATCCTTGAGGTGGAGCTATTAGCAAAGACAAGATGTTAATCGGTGCTGATGCATTTGCATGCAAATTTTATATTTACATTACTTTATTCGTAATTGACTATTAACATGTCTCGAGGTAATTTGTGATGTGTTTTTACAGAAATATACTCAGATTATATAGCGATTGCAGTACAGCTATAAAGCGAAAATTATAACCAATATTTGATTCCCTTGGGAATCATATTTGATATGAAACGGTAAAGTAAATAAAAAGATTATTGTAGTTGATTTATTTTTGTTACATTTCACATAAAATTGCTTTCGCAATATTGATAAATATAACTGATTGATTTTTATATTCTAATGGTTTTTACCAATATTGAATTTTATTGTGATTAAAATAAATATTCAATGTAGCAAATTGAAAATATACATTTTTGAATATAAACTAATTTATTTGATATATGTATATCATATTAAATAGATCATATATAATTCAAATTATTTTACACGACATACGAAAAAACCCCTTCTTCCAATTTATAATTAAATTTTTGATTCATACATGTTACCAGAAATTTAGTTAAATTAGCGAATATTATATTTACTTAAAATAAACAGGCAGGAAACATTTTTAAGAAATTGCAAAATGTTTTAGATAAATAAATATTTTAAAAGTTATCTATGTACATATAAATATAAATACATTGATGAAAAATTGAAAAAGTAATCACAATTATATGAGACATGTATGTCTGTTGTAGATAAACAACAAAATAGAATAATTGATAAACGCAACATTTAACCAGTAAAACTAATACAAAAATTCAAACAAATAAGCAAGAAGATAACGTTAATGTCAAATCATAGAAATTTCTAAATTGGTAAAAATGATAAACATGAAAAAGATTTTCTTTCCTAAAGCTATTAAGAGCACTATCTTGTTGCTTTACTGATGCCTTACTTTTCTATTTGAATATTTAATAGGTAAATTAAAACTTTACAAAACAAGTAATCAATATTTCAATATATAGAAACTACAAAAATTCTTAAATTAACAAAAGAAAAAGGTTTTGAAAAACTATATAAAAATCGTTTTAATCATTCACAAAAGAATATATAGAGAAGATATGCAAACTATAAAAAAGGTACTCTTTTAAGAGATACACGTTCTTTTTTAAGAGAGATATTGAAAATGTTTTTGATAGAATGGAACATATAAGTTATATTAACTAGTCTTTAGCAAAATCATGATACTTGTAGAGGCAAATACACATTTTCGAATGTACTGGCTACATAATCTAAGGAATTTGTATTTTTGTAGCAACATGCAATTACTCCGGGCATATTTAAAAAAAGAGGGAAATTATATGCGTTGTTCCTGGACATACAAACCGATAGTACGGACAGGGAAAAATTATGGATGCATTTAAAAGCAAAAGGAAGTAGTGAGTAGTTGGTAAGAAGAATGAAAGAAATTTATATGAAGACATCAAATACAGTGGAGGTAAATGGAGCAAAGAGTGAAAGGATTTGGACAACAAAAGGAGTGATACAAGGTTGCCACTGACTCGTATTTTGTTTACAGTGTATATTTTAGATATAGTAGAGAAATGGAGCCTTGCACAAACACGTGAGATTGTGTCGGTAAAGAATGAGTGTGGCCATTGGGATATGCTGGCAATATGATAGTGCTTACTAGGAAAGCAATAAAAAAAATAAAATGAAAAGGGCAATTGAAAATTTGGAAAAATATTTTAGAGAAAAAGCTTTAGAAGTCAACGTGAGCAGAAATAAAATAATGGTGTTTATAATAAGGGGAGAGGGCAATAAATTGACGAAGTAAAAATTCAAATATTTAAGCTGGTTATAAGTGTGGATAATAGTGAGAATGAACATATAAATGATTTAGCGCAAAAATCAAATAAGGTGATGGAACAGGTTTGGGGAATAAGTGAAAAAAGTATGAAATTGTAAAAATTAAAAATATGATGTTTGACAGTACATTAAAGAACATAATGTGGTATGGAACAAAAGTATAGGGTTGCAAAAAACAGGTAAAACTGGAGTCTATTTGTGCAAAGTACTGAACATGGGTCTTAGGAGTAAATAGGTAAACGCCGCCTATATTGTTCTAGAGGAAACAAAAAATAGGGTTTGAAGCATAAAAATAAGCGATATAGTTTGCAGAGAGAGTGAGAGAGAGATGAATGTAAACTCTTGAAGGAGAAAATAAAAGTTTAAAATGACAAGAGATAGGGATGCACAAAGACTTGAAAGAAAATACGCGTAAATGGGACTAAATACTATGAGAATTATAAAAATAAAATAAAAACCTGTTTTACATAAAAATGGTAGGGTTAGTAAAGAGAAGAAAAAACGATAACTAGATTTAGGTTTGGAAATAAGAAAAATATATCAAAACTGTGGATTCATGAAGAGAAAAACTACTTTGATAGCAAAAAATATGTTTTTACGCGATGTCTTAGTGCTAAGCTGGTTGCATTTGCAAATAGTAAGTTACAAGCTAAATACTAATTATGTCATTAATAAAAACGCACAAATCACTCAATTTTAAATAGTACCTGTTTCAGTTGTCACTCGGTATATTGTTGCAAAATACGTATATAACGTTATATAAATTTTTAAAATTTTATAGTTAGAAATAACTTTTTGTAAGATTTTTTCAACTTATTTCAAGGATTATGGATGCAAAAAAATAATCTTTTTATCGGTCGTTTGAGATACTTTAAAAAATTTAAAAATATGTTTTAAATTAGTTTAAATTATCATTATGCTATTTGACATGGGATGTATAAAATATCGCTTTTATTTTATAATTAATATTTGCATATTTTGTATACTACTAACTTACATTCTATAATGTAGTACAAATAATAGTACTTATTCATAATTCAAAGACATGTAATATCGCAAATTTGTAATATTTTTTATGAATTCTTACTTTATCAGTTTTTATATTTAAGTCAGAATTATGATTTTAAAAATAAATA
This sequence comes from Tachinus sp. AB-2021, assembly GCA_030264575.1. Lineage (NCBI taxonomy): Eukaryota > Metazoa > Arthropoda > Insecta > Coleoptera > Staphylinidae > Tachinus > Tachinus sp. AB-2021. The sequence goes on from JARJEC010033667.1 coordinate 14,130, forward strand.
ATAAAATTACATGAATCAAAAGATAATAATACCCATATGGAAATTTAAGATTGCATTAGTAGTCAGTCAGCTCATTTGGTGCAAACAGGAAGCGAAAGACAATACGCTGAAAAAAAGATCAATTAAAATCGATAAAAAGGCTTGCTGGATTAATTTGAGATATTTTTTAAATTAATATTTTACATAGCATTTCACTGACATTTATTTTATTACCAATTAATCTATTACCATTTTTTTTAATGATAACCTATAAATTTATTATTTGGGTTATAATCAATTATATCATTTAAATAGAATTTAGAGTGAAATTCATCATCATTTAAATTGTTTATCATAAACCCGGAAAAAATCATATCTTCCTTTTGCAGCTTGAATAAATATCTGATTTGCGACAGGCAAAATCTCACGGTTCAACAAAAAATACCCTTTTTATATGAGAACTAAAGATATAATGCCACCCCTTAATCTTTCTATAAACATACTATTTACCTGAATAAAATATATCATGCCCAAACAATAGGGTATTCCACCCTCTATGGACGGGATGCTATATGGGCCAAGGGTCGCCGTTCGTTCGGCCGTTTAGGAATATGGGTTCAAATTTCACATCTGCTCGGTTTAAGAAGTGGGCAGACAACAGGTTCCTTATCTGGGCATAGCGTAGTATACTAAGTGCATGTCCGAAATCAGCTAAAATTACCTGCCTATTCATGATACAAAAACCACCAGACTACGTGCAGCAACAAAAAGATATATACAATGCAGATTTATATACCTGGAAAATTCAAAGATCTAATATATTTTGTTTAATTATAAACTAACAAAAATATATTGTTACTACACAATATATATATATATATATATATATATATATATATATATATATTTTTATATTTATAAGATATGATTTATATGCAATAAAATAAAATTTAATTTACTATTTAAATATTATTCAATATATTGTGAAACTAATCAAATTGACATTCAATGAATAAACTTAAAATTAAGTTGTTTCTGATAATAATAATTGTTGATAAAAACAATAAAATATATCATAGAAATAAATCTCAACAATCAATCTTATCGAAGAGCAGTTATTGTAAGTGATTTTCACTATTGAATGCGACATATTTCACATGGACCATAAAGCAATAGGAAATAATTAAAACAAGTTCGTTTTTTTCTTCATTACAACAGATGCTGAATTCATGTTTATATTTAGATGAATTTATACATCTTCTTTTCGCCTTGCGCGCACCATATTGCAATTAGTCCTCGAGTTACAGCCAGTGATTTATTTTACTGTGTTATTATACCTCAAGAGCGTAAGGGCTTCGCGTCTTTTACGGCCTTATGAAATATAAAAGTGCTGATTACGTGCTTTTTGTGACGTCAAACTTTTAGACGCCATAAAATAGTTTAAAGACCTACTAAATTCAACTTGCAAACGTGTTCTGATGATTTATATTATTAATAAAAGAAATAAATAATTGTTTTTAAAAAGTCTTTGTTTCTGTAATTATTAGCAATGCTAATAATACACTCATTATTAGCATTGTTGTAAATATTATTCTAGGTAAAATAAGTACAGTAACAAAATAAACTTTTGCATTATAGATGGACACTAACGAATATATTATTATAATGTGTAATCGTTTAATTGTCATTAATAATTATTATAAATATAACTGTTAAAGAAAGAAGCTTCTATTACCATTTTTATTAGTAGTGATGTACAAAATATATTTGAAATGATTGGTTTTTAACTTGATGCAACTACTGAAGTGTCGTATATTATTCGAAATTCAATTGATTGATAGATACTAGTGACCGACCGAAAGCTTTGGATTCGGTTATGGTTTCGGCCAGTTTCGGCTTTTTTGTTGATTTCGGCGACAGTTTGGGTTTCGGCCAAAAATAGGCCGAAACTTAAAAAATAATTGTTTAAAAGACTATTTGAAGCCATTATTTTTATATCCTGACAATCGATCAACAATATTGTTTTTATTGTTTTTAAAAAATATTGGTTTAAATGGAATTTTTTTCAATCCTATTCTTTTATTACCTAGTTTTTGCTTTATCATTACTACAAAAATTACGGCAAATTCTTTTTTATTTGAAATGTTTCTTTTTGTAGTAAGTATTTTGTCGTATTAAAAGGCTAGTTTTTAAACAATATTTGTTTGATCTTGTTTTGATGATTTAAATATCAATACAAGTTGTACTTTTATTGGTTACTTTCAAAACAATTTGGTATCTATTTACATTAGATTAAAATAAAATAATTTATAATTTTTTTGACATCTTTTACAGTTATTTAATTAATGTAGTCGAATAGTTTGTTACAAAGCTACGAAAAATATTAGATATCCTCTAGTTCTTTTTGTCAATTTCAATTTAATTAATAACTTAATTACATAAGTTTTTGCATCGGTTTCGGTTACTAGAGGAAGAGCTAAATATTTGGTTGCGGTTTCGGTTTTAGCTAAAAATCAAGTTTCGGTCGGATACTAATAGATACTATATAAAACTCATTTTTGCCGGAGGACAAATACGGCCGCTATCAAGTCTTTTAATATTTTATAAAGAGCCACATGTAGATACATTAATTGAAGATGTCTCTATTTTACAAACTTTATTGTGGAGTATAAAGATTCGGACCAATATGTTGTGCCAAGAATCGAAAATACTGTGATGTCTAATAACTTTTTATGAGCTCTTAGCTCAGACAATTGCTTTACCTTACCTGGCTCAACAAAAACATTTTTTCTAAGCACAGTGCAAAAATTTTAAATAAAATATAATAAAACATTATGCCCGAATAGGCCGTGCAGTGCAGTTGGTTTTTTATATCGCCAGTTGTAGCAATCTCAAATCCAGTGTAAAAAATCAACTAATATTTTTTATATATATACAAATGTTTTACTCACATTAACTTCATTATTACTTTTGGTGGCACTAACACGTAAATCAATTATCATTTTCATCTTTTACTTCAATGCGATGCGGAAATTACTAAGGTGCACTGATGATCTCATATGAAGAGTGAAACAATTGTATGCATTTGAT
>JARJEC010033682.1:0-13482 GCA_030264575.1 Tachinus sp. AB-2021
CCCGTATTTTGCAATGAAGACTTTTTCGTCGAATGTGAGTCCTATAATTATTTGCATCGCTAACATATAGAATTAAAACAAATCAAAACAAGCATGCTACTGTTACTTTTTATAAAATTAGATTTATTTTAAAGAAAATAAAATACAAAACAGTTTTTTTCATTTCAATAAGTATATAAATATATTCTCTTTTTAAATTGATTTAAATTTACACTTAAATCTCCATTTTTATGATTTGCATTTATACGGCAAATAATCTTTTCAAAGGGTACCAACTGAATTATACCCGGACAAGAAAAATACGTTTTGTATCAATATATTTAAGTACAGTAATTTTAGTCTCCTAATCTTCTTCTAATGTTGATTTAATAAAACTAATTTTCCAGTTTTCTTTTAGAAAATACGTTTTGAGCTAAAAAGTAATTTTTACCCTGTTTTTACAGATATTGCGGTTTAGGTGCCATTAAAACCCAAATACACAAACAAAATTTTATTTTTTACTTTAGTATAGATAAAAATACGTCGAGTTAGCTATATAGCAAGTATTTAAAATGAACTTCTCTTTAGATATGCATGTAATGCGGAAGACTGTTTTTGTTTCGATTTTCCGAGTAATGCAAAGAAAATTTGTAAAAAAATGACAGCATGCGCTTTTACAAAATCGGCGCGTGCAATAATTGTACTACAGTTAACGCTAAAATCAGTCTCGTGATAGGCCGCTCTTGCATTCGGTATTAACATCAGAGTAATTTAATTAAAGGCTTTTGAAGTGAAACTTTTACAGAACTTATGCAAAAATTCTGGTATTTAAGTGAAATAATTGGGGGGGGGGGGGGGGGAAAGATACCGTGCGTATCACCCACTCCTACGAATGGGAATGAGTTCGGCTGCTTAGACATGCGGAACACCTTTTCTATGCATTTTCAAATGCATTGGTTGTATATAATACGAGAGAAAGAGAAGTATAAATACAATTAACGATATTTTATACTAGGTTGGCCAACATAATGGATATATTCAGATATTTAATACAGGGTTGTTAAAAATAATAGACATATTTAATACAGGTTTCTTCAAAATTATGAACATATTTAGATATTTTATGAATTTATTATTTTTACTATTTGTTTATGGTAAACTGAGGCACTGAGTGAGGCACACAATGATTGAGGCCTGTTACTATATCTGAATCAGTATTTTGTCTCATATTTATTTTAACTATATAGTTTACCATAAACCATAATCAATTAAACTCATCTTGTTATTTTTATCTTCAGTGTGCGATATTTTCTTTGTTATTTTTTTAAATTAGTGTTTCCCAAACTTTTGTATGCGGCACACTTTAAGAATAGTAAAATTAGTAAAAAAGGCACACCAGAATTTATTTAAAATACAAATTATTGGGATTTAAATTATAAAGTATTATATTTCTTTGATTCCAGAAGGTAATACAATATACAAAGATCAAACAATAAATAGTTACAAAAACAATAAGTCAAAAACTAATTTTATATACAAATATGATATAATGTAACATATCAGAGCGAAGAGTTACCAACCCCGCGGCACACTTTGTACATAGTACCGGTTGGGAAACACCGTGTTAAATGATTTATTAGTGTTTATTTCAAAATATTGAAAATGTTTTTTATATATCATGGACATATTTATATGCATTTCTACTAATTATAGTGTTATTGTAATGTAGGGCCTGCAATCATTACTATTTTAAACCTTGGGACATTTATAGCAAAAATGTACGAGGCTTTTATACAATAACATAGTTATATAATCAGAACAATACTGCACTAATTATTATTTTTTGTTGTGAATATAAAGTAAATAATATTTACCGTTTCATTTATTTAAACGTTTTTCATTATTATTTATTCCATTTGATGCTTATTATTATTATAATTTATATAAATCGATAATATACTATTGCAACTTTGAATATAAATATGTATGGAATTGATGTTTTCTCCATCTCCATCATAAAGCTTTATTCTGAAATTGTAACTAATGGAAAATCAACATTTTTATTGCTGCATGAATGTTGTAATAAATATCACTGTGTAATGTATTTTTTGTATCATTAAAAGGGTGCTTCCTATCATATTTCATGTTAGTAAAAGTACAGAATTAATCCACTTGAATTCTTGCTAGTTTCTATATAAACATTGACGGGCCATATAATTATCACCTATCTTTTAAAAGTAATTTGTAGCAAGGTGGGGGATGATACACCCGAAATAATCTCCCCTTAGATAAAAGCATGCGCACCATGAGAAAGCCTGCCTATACTCACGGCCACACTGGTTTGTTTATGCCGTGCGTTTGTCCCACCACGACCGTTCATAGCTCTGCCTGCCATTACTTCATCATGATTCATTCACTTGTTCAGTAGAAGCAGACACTTTGAGCGGTGTACTACTACTACTACTATCACAGCTATTGTCACCACATTTCGCGGTATTTGTTTTCCTGTGATAAACCATCAAAAAAAAGGTTATCGACGCGTGTCAGTTCACAATTAAATCGGCATTCTTATCAATTCAATCGACACATAATATATGAAAAATTATATTTAAACAGTATGAAATTCCGTTGTTGTAGGAGTGGTGACATTTTAGCACAAAGAAATTTTGTTGCGTCTCCCAACAGCAAGTGTTTTAAGTGATGCAGTGACATAGTTAAAATTATAATTGGTGTTATAGCAGTCAGCAAAAATCATCAACCTTGCATTAATTGTTGTTGTGTTTATATTGTAACGACCGTGTTTATTAATAGCAATTTGTTGTATTAATAATTGTTAGTGCCGTTTAACGTGAATTGTGCCGCTAAAAGAAAACCCGTGTGCCATATTTTGAAAATTCCAAACATCGAGATTCAAACAGGTATTTAATTGTTTTTCAACTAAGAATTGTACGCTTTCAACACCATACTTAGATACTATATTTATTATTATAGCATTTTACTATGATAGAAAATCTAAATATTGTTGCTTGCCCATGTAAATATTTGTTGCATGTTTTCTACAAGGTTTTTGTGCTCATTAAATTAATGCTAAATATTATAAAAACAAATAACTGTTATGTTATATAGTAATATATATTTGTATTTATATTTTTCTTTTTAAATTATTATGTATTATAGATGCATGATACCACTGCACAATAATTTATTGCATTTACTGACATCGCAATTTTTAATATTTGTAATATATGTAGATTCACCGGCTTAGTAAAGCCCCGCTCACGATTGACAATATTTTTCTATTTTACCAAGGTGCATTTTATTCTTTTTTAATATACTATTATTGTAGTAATAATACTGCGTGATATAATTTGTCAGTTAATGAGGGCTTAGATACCACGTTTCACGGGGGGTAGCAGGAATTTTATATGTGGGCGGATGCAGCAATTTGATTGTTGTAATTATTTCCGAAATTGTTTGCATATTTTATATGGAATTTGGTTTAAACCCGATAGTTTATTTAAAAAATGTTTTTGAAATATCATGAATATTTCATAAGTTTTCTATTTGGTAGGAGACATTTTTACAATGGAAAATGTAAGCAAATGTATATTCGGAGGATATCATTCTCACAACTATTGGTGGCAAAATTTGAAGCTTTATAAATATTTATTCAATTATTTTTTTGTTTATAATTAATTAATGAAATTTAATGTTTATGTTCAGATTTAAGCTATAAAGTGATTATTTTTAAAGCGCAATTCTGTTTCAACAACCTTAATATATAAAATATAGCTAAACGCAAAGTTTGAGAGTAAATATTCGCTTTTGAGCTACAAACTATTTCATATAGATACTAGTTTAATAATGTTATTTGTGGTCGTAGATAAAGTATAGTACTTAACTCGAGTTATATGTCTATTACATACTCAAACGTTACACATCTCGCCGATACGCGGTTCGTAGAGTAACATTTCCTACTTGCATGTAATATACCATTTTTGAACTCTTGTTGCGTAATATACTACTCTGGCATCCCACTATGGTTTAGAAATTTATAAAAGTTTTTTTTGTTACAAGATTCGTCGAAGATTTTTTTCCCAAACTTTGCAGTTTAGTTTGGTGTCCTCCCCAATTTAACTATATCAATTACTTAGAGATAAATTTTAAGAACTTTTCAATATAAGTTTTGTATTGTTGGAGAGGTGTCTCAAGTAGATTTTTTGAAAATTTCACAGCAAAGACTTAACTTTATGATTTATTGTTTTTATATAAATTAGTAGAATTTTTACTGTATCTAGTCACAGGTAGCGGTTTACTGTTTTTAGTAATTTGAAACTAATACGCAAGAAGCATTTTTGAGACAATTATTGACTTTAGCGATAAATGTTTTATGTTTGTAGTTTCTCGAATATTATTTGGAATTTATCTTATTTGTAAAGTTTCTATAATCGTACATATACAGATGAGGAATGAGGAATATAGTTTGTATGTCTTGGGTTGTCTTTCTAGAGATTTGTACCTTAACACTAATTTGGTAATATTTGCACAGAAGCAATATTTGCTAGCTGTAAAATATTTTATTCATTAAAGTTTAATAAAGAATTATTGTATATTACCCAAAAATATTAACATTCACCTGAGGTTAGGAATGAAGAAAGATATTTTTGAAAATATATTATTATATATATATATATATAAATTTGACCAGCGAGGAAGGCCAAATCTTCAATTGTGTAGAAAGAATAGAATTGTTGAATTGCTATTGCTATGTATACACACTTGATATATAATTTTTGGGTGAGTTTTTAGGAATAGAAATATTGCAGCACAATAATTGAACACAAAAATATTGTTGAGGACTCGTAAAAAGCGTTCTCTAATCTTGAATAACATGGCTTCTAACAATGTATAGGTTAGTCGTCTAATAGTCATATTGTTTTTAAATTGCAGTTTATATTGTGTGAAAGTATCTTTCATACTGGTTGGTTTCCTTCCTAGCATTGGACTCCTCATTTTGCCAATTTTGTTTCAACAATTCTTGTTATTTAGGAGTAAATGATGTACAGAGATTTTTGAAATATGTATCCGTTTTTTTTCTTCTTCAGAGTAGTTCTATTTAAATTAACAATTCATTTTTGTGTTGATTTTGTGTGACTAATGATGCGGCCGATATTTAAAAGATAAGTATCCGATCCGATTTGGCCGGATCCGATTTTTCCTAAATAAATAAAAAATAAACCGTCTAAATGCATTTTAGTTTTAGAGTTTTAACTCCTGATATTATTCAATAGGCGTGTTATTGTCATTTGACTACGCTCGGGCTACCAGCTCTGCTGTACAATTACAGCTGGGTGGTATGAGGTTAGGTACGCGACCTGTTTTGGAATGTGGCTTTTTGTTTATGGTTTGTTTATGGCAGAGCTTACACGCTTAATTTGGTGTCAGTCAATTCCATGATTTTGATTCAGACTTATAGGGAAACGATGTAGAATAATGTCAGAATGAACCTATTTATTAGTTCATCGGTTCCCTTTTAGTCATGACTAGGGTTGCTCAGCCTCGAGATATTTTTGATTCCCGGTACACGAGACAAACGTTTAGGGAATTGGGGAAAAATGCTTCTAAATACCGCACTACTGCATTTAATGACTCTTTGAAAGTCTATTTCTAAATTTTCCTTTAAAATATTGTGTTAAAGAATATGTTGTACGTTATATTGATCCTAATTTGTAGCACATTCATTTTATTCATTTTGCATTTTTTTTAATATCTACGTAATTAATACTCGTCTATTCATCTAATGTTAAACTAAACTTTTAAAATGATCTGGAATGAGTAATTATTATTAACTATTTCTCTTATTGTTAAATTCTAAGATGAGATTTTCGTCTAATAGTGTGTTAATAATCACGTTTTTATTCTAATAAGCAAAATATTTTAGATACTTTTTGGCATTTTCAATTTTGAAATATCTCGAGTCTCGAACATGATTCCCGAGAATCGAAACTGTATATTTTTCCAAAATTACCGGTTAGCAACCCTAGTTATGACTCATGATTGATGGAATTAACTTACGCCAGACTGAACGTGTAAGGTCTGCTATGGGGTCATTTAGATTAACTTACGTAATGTGATAGTTCTTATAAGCTGGCCATACAAATTCTACTCTCAGCTTTCCAGTGTTGAAATTCAATCAGTTAGAATATGTTGATTCTACTGAAAAGTATCTCATCAGTTTGTTGTGGAAAATTGTTTGACAACACAAAATTATGATAGTCACTGTAGCTACATAACACACAAATCAATTAAATGACAAACTACATTAAATATGTGTTTGCTGTTCTTGCCTGATGCTCAGTCTTCTCAGAACACTCTTCCAGCAAAGTAGGACTTTCTGGCCTTGATAAACAACTATTGTGTAACATTGTTTTTAGATTCATATTAATTCATTGTCAAATACAAATCTGTAAGTTAGATAGTATGAAAAGTCACTTTTTCAACAATTTTAGATACTTACGTAATTTCATCTAAATTGCTTGTACTAGATTTATCTCTAACAATATACTCGGCCAACTTTTAGTTTTGATGATAGCTTCATACTATCTGAACTACCAAACCATTTCTGTTAATGTGGCCAATGTTTTATAATGAATGGGGGATAAATACCAAACATGGCAGAGTTGACAAACAAACAGCAAATCTTCCTTTTCTTAAATCTTCAAGTTGAAATTCAACCAGTTAGAATCCGTTGATTCTACTGAAAAGTATCTTATCAGTTTGGTGTGGAAAATTGTTTATACAAATCTGTTCGATGTGAACATTTATTACAGTTTGGTATGAGCACTTCATTATTACTCATCCGTGATCAGTGAACACACCGAATTGACAGCGATAATTTTCGTGTGTCTAATGCACAACTTTAGTTTTTCTTGGTAGATTGTGTTTATTTATAACATTTTTGTATTCCAACATCAACTTTTATTTAGTTGTTTTATCAACGGATGGAATAAATGCTTAAACATTTGTTTATGCGATGTAATGTATTTGTTTGTGGATATTGTACAAATTTACATTATTGAAAAACTTGTAATGCAGTCTTTGTAAAATTGACTGAATTCTGCTTACAGCAAGCTTTAAACATGGCATAATTTCTTATTTAAATACGGTGATTGCTACCGCTACTGTTATCAACGTTTTACATAGATCATTCAAATACTGTGTTAAATAATAAAATATGATGCAAATACAAGTCTTCACTTGTAAATTCATTTTATTCATAAAGATTTCTTTGTTTTGAAAAATATATGATTCATTCACAACAGGAAATAAAATTGTTGCTTCATTATTGGTTCAATTTAATTTTCTTGTTTACAAATATGCCAATCAGTTTGATGTTGTTAATTTTGTAATGAATGGATGCCGTCTATAGTTTGTAAAATCGTTGCAACTGACACGTCCATATGTGCATTGCGATTGCGAAATGTTGGTTTGTATTTCCAGTAAATAGAAATCATGTAACTGATTTATCAGCGCTTAGTCGACAGGGTTGTCTTGAAAGTCAATTAATTCTGATTCTCAACACATCTTATTTTCTTCCTTTAGTTTAACAAACTAATCAATCAATCTATCATAACTTAATCTCTGTAATTATTGATATGTTTAGGGTTGTATTCAATTACAGTTCAATTAATTTTACTTAATTCTAGCTTACAATAAGATGTGGACACTTGATCCATGTTGACATATAAATATTCTGACTGCTATTATTTTTAAGAAGTATGAAACTACTAACTGATTGAGTTTTTATTTTGACATAATACTTTAATTTACTTAAGTTATTTGCAAATGTCAGACTTTTTGATTTTATTAAACCATGTATTGAGCTATTGCATTGCGTGTTACAAGAATTTTATAACACTTTCACAACATTCGCTCTAACAATTACAAAGTAACCCCCGCGGTTATCCCTTTTACACTTAATGTAGAAAATAATATTGTGCATATATTTTCTGTCTCTTTTATTTTATAAAGCAAGTACAGTTAAACCAGTTTCCATGACATGTACTCTAAGCTTCAACACAGGTGAAAGGGAAGCGTGTATAACAAAATATAATTTAATGTTGATAAAGTAGGTATGCTATTTTAGAATTTGGTTATGAATTGTATTAGATGGATTATTTTGTTCTAATTCGTAAGAGTTTTTGAATGTCTTACACAGGTTTAGGCAAACTAATTGATAACGGATAATCATAGGAATTTTATATATTTTTTGTAATGGTGGCAATTAAATCAAGCGGTGTTAATGTTTAAGATAAATAAATTGGTAAACTATTTAAATTCTTTTTATGAAATAATCTTTAAAAATACAACTCGTGTATATTAATGATTATTGCCAATTTGTTCTCTTTTTGAGATACATTATGTTGCTATTTGAAGCCAGTCGCGCTGGCAGCTTGTGTGGTTTCCAAACAACATAATTTATCTCAAAATAAAACATATTTAATTCGATAATCATCAATGTGCTCGTTATATTACTTCTGATAATTCATTATAAATTATTATCAAATCGGCGCTAAATATATACAAAGAAGGCAGATGTTATATACTTTTGTTTGCAATTCTCATTTTTATCAATGAACTGAATCTTCTTTATCTCGCAAATTTGCCAAATTTAATGACTTCTTTTGTTTTATATAAATATTTAACGAATTAATAATGTATTATCATGATATACCAATAATTTTCGAGAATCACTTTTTTATAATGCTTAATCTCCTCTCGATGGAGTAAACACTAATAACAACTACACGTGAAGATAATGCATCTGTGTTGAATATAATTAAAATAATTCTTTCACGTTTGATAAATTATCTTGTTTGTAATTTATTATGTTACGTAATATGAATTATTTATAATCATTAAGGATTTTTTCAAATGTTATTCATGGTTGCTATTTTTTGTTATTGTAGCAGGTTTTATGTTGGCCTGAATATTCAGGCACTTTTTTCTATTGATTAATAGCTATTTAATTATGTTGGATTTATGCAGCGAATTCAATTGTAAACATAGAAATTTAAAAAATTGCGAGTGTGCTTGGAATATAAACCTTTAATTTTTTATAATATAGAATGAAAATTAAATATCAACGTCAATGTCTAATTTATGCACAGCTCCCTGCCACTTATTACAATTTGCCCTGCGGATATACAAGCCAATGCATACAGGAAATGCACGCGTCTTCATTCCTATTTGCAGCTCACTACATGTATCCCTACTCGTTCTCCTGAAAATTGTTTTATTGTTAGTCTCTCCGCTTTTTCCGACACACTCATAATTAAACTTTTCTGTACTTATTTTTATTACTATGTAAAGCCGCTGCATAAAGCTAGCATTATTTTTTTGACTAACAATTAACATTAATTTAAAACTGCTTAAGATGTCATTTTGATATCAGATATGATCAAAACAAAACCACGTATGTGGTAGTTCATTTAACACCATGTATGTTTATGATGCTACATCAGTAGTCACCTGCAAGTATGTTTGCATTGAAATATAAACTCAAAATATTAATTAAACGATTACAGCGTTTTAATTTTGAGATTTTTTGCATGGGTTTGTTTCATTTTGTATTAAACTGGGTGGGCAAATAAAGTAATCTTAATTAAATATATTCTATTATCATGCTTTTCTTTTCTGTTCGAGGTGAGTATTTCTTAACCAATTACTGCTCAGATATACAAAGACGTAAGAATTCAATTTTAATCTTCCCTTATAACATCTTCTAAAAACAAAGCTGGTATGAACTTTATCTGTACTCTAAAACAATTATGATAAAAGCAGAACAACATTATTCGCATAAAACAATGGCCCACCCCTTTTATTATTTTATTTTTATCTGCACGCCCTTTTTCGTCTTGAGCTATAACAAACATGAAACCCAGACTTGTTTATATATTTATTTATTTTTTGCTTGTTTGTTTTATTTTTCCGAATCGCATTATCGATATTTGGCCTGAGCTTATTTTAGTCCATTATAGAAGTATACTTAACTGTAAGTATATAAAATACGAAATAGATCAAATAAACCAGTTTTTACGTAATTTTCACGATTGCCTATTAACTAACTGTAATTCTATCTGTTTAAAAATTATTATGGTTTATCTAAGTATAACTATATATAATGAGTATTTCATTTAGGTAATATAATTCAAGACGTATGTTATAAATATATACATATATATATATATATATATATATATATATATATATATATATTAAATTAAATTTAAATGATAATTGTGAAAACTATAAAAAAGTTATATATCACTAAAAATCTGTGAATATTTAATTAATTAATGTGTTTGTATTAGTTTCTTCATTTGGCCATTTTTAAATTAATTTCTGAATCGTTAATATAAATAAATATGCAGTGTTTTAATATTTTCATGTAGATTAAACAGTCATTTATTCATTAAATAGATTATAATAAATTTTTTAAAGATTAAATTAGAAAAAATGTTTAAATTCTCATTTTAAGGACGCATTTCAGTGACAAGTTGCATAAGCTAAACAATTTTTCTTTTGCAATTATCTCTCTAGAGAAATTTTGTAATAAACAAAACCATTTGAATAATTTGTGAAGAATGATTCAAATAAACCAGTGGTTAAGTTGATTTGATTGCAAATATTAATAAATGAGAAAAATGACAACAACTTTAATCGCTTAAAAAAATGATAGCTATATAATATATCTGAAAATGAATTTGTCGTTTCGGTTTTTTTTATCATTTATTCTTTTATTGATTAAACATTTTAATTGACAATGCTACTTGTTTTTTATATACGTATTTTTTATCATTTAGTAAAATAATTGTTCTGATTAAAGTTAAATTTTAGGTGAACATAAAAGATAAATTGCAAAAATTTAGGCAACTCGTCATATTCAATTGGACTTTTATCCGTAAACTTTTAAATTTAAAGCTTAAAATCTTTTATCATTGAGGCCATACATGTATTTGTATCATAATATATACAGTACATTGCGTGTATAGTGTATATAACGTTATGTATAGGGTGGTAAAATTTCAACGTTTTTTCTAGAATAATTCCGATAAGGCTGTCTAAATTTGCAAATTGAGTTTATCGGTAAATGAAAGATTTTTCTATATCATTTTTCGCTTATAAAGAAAACGTAATTTTTCAAAATTATGCGGTTTCTATTATTGCTCCTATTTATTGAGTTATGCAAATAAAACTAACACATCGTACAATTCGTTCAAAATGTTCTTTGAAAACTTTATTCTTTGCAAAAAGTTGTGCTTTGATAATGATAATCTTTTTTTACATCCACTATCGTAAATGAGCAATTTTCAACATTTAATAATCGCGTAAGCTGGCTCTTACACATGCCGTGCGTAATATATACGATCGCACGGTTTGGATTTCTAGTGTGGTTTCTAGACAACGACCAGTTATAACAATATAAATAAATACATTTATTACAAAATAAATAAAAATAAAAATTACAAATCTAATATTCTCATTTCACACCTTGGTGTTTCGATTAATTAAAAAATAATTTCGAAAAAAATAATTTGTTAGTTTTAATTCATAGAAACGTAGTTGTAGAAAAAGTATAGTAACTATATAATAACTCTAGTTGTAAGGCAATTACGCACTCTAGGAATTACTGCGCAACTTTTCCAGTCGTGCGTATTATGCTACTTACAGCTCTTGATATGTAATATACTGTTTTCTAATGTATAGTACACAACTCTAGTTGTAATGCAATTACACACTCGTGAAATTACATATTCGCCGCTACACGGCTCGTGAGTAATATTTCCATACGTGTATAATATGCTTCTTACTACTATCGTTAAGTAATATACTATTACGTTGATGTGCCGAACGAAAAAGTTGTGCATTTATTTAGCTTCTTCCAAATGTACTAAGTTGATCCATACTTTTATTTTGAAAATTGCGCTTGTTGAAATTGTCAAAATCTGGAAACTTTTTAATAAAATTATAGTTTTTTTTTATTGAACAATTCCAACACTATAAAACATTTATTTTTCTATGAGTAGTTATAAATATATACTTTTGTACGCTGTTTTAATGTTTTATTTATTTGTTTTGCCATGCCAGACCGGTTTTGCCATTTCTGGCATTGTCAGTGTCATTAAAAAAACATAATTTTTCTGTTATTTTATAAATAGTTTTTTGTACACCACCTCTCGCAAAAATCGTGGACATTTTGCAGTATGGTTTAGTGGGCTTTCATGTATATTCACATTGTGTATTTATTGCCTGTTATAAATCTGTTTGTGACGCTTCAAACCTTTTTGGATTTTTGATAAATTTATTTAATTTTTAATAATAAAATGCTATTTTTATGTATCAAACCTTCTTATTAAATGAACAGTTTTATAAAAATAAATATGAATAAAATTTTAAGAAGTATGAATAATAATTAAAAAAAACAATATAATTAATAATACATAATATATTTGTATTATTATAAACATTAAAAATGTTAAAGTTATTAAGAATATTTAAAATTATATGGAAGTAAACTGATAATAAAAATAATAATAATAAGAAAGGCAGGTAGGTATGTGCAAAATTCTTCATGGGGACATATTGGCATCTTTTTTTCTAAATTATTGGTTTAACCAAGCTGAGTTAAAAAAAATAGATATTTTTATCCATCCGCATATAATTTCTCCAGTCACATGGTTAAAATATTAAATCATTATGTAAATTAATACGAGAATGATTTTGTCGATTGAAATTCAAATTTTTTCATCACTTTTGTTTACGTCTTTCTTTTCACGTGTAGGCAAATAGCTGTTGATAATAACAAAAAAAACTTTATGAGTATTCATAAAATTAACAATAGTACAGTAGTAAAATAAATAAGTCTGCACTCGACAGTGTTAACTGGATTGGACTTCTGGAATGGAGCGGCTAACTCAAATTCATTCGGAACTGCCGTGAATGGCCACCTTAACAGGTATATCTTCCTTAAACTAGAATTGTTGATTCTTGCTTATTTCAACCAAAAAAGCTTTGGTGAACTTTGTTTCGATCAAATTTAGACTGTCTCCCACCTTCTAACTGAACTTTAAACTTATTTATTCTGTTATAATAAGTGCTTTCTATTTGATTAATTTTACTCTAAAACTAGAGTGGCATGATTCCCTTGTAGGTCGAAGTCGACCTCTGGAAAGTTTTTTTTTGTTTAGAATGCAACCTTGTACACTAATTTTCATCTTTTGCCTCTTGATATAAATCATTGTATTTACAACAATCCTTTTGGTAATATTTTTATAACTCCATCTGTTGGTTGTATATTAGTGTAAATCATCAAACAATCCACCCCCTGGGAGAGTTTACTCACGTGTGTTTCTCATTCGACGCACATTTCTTTCTTATTTTATGACAAACATAATACAAGATCTCGTAACTTGAATTTGTTAATGGATCGTTTCACTACAC
>JARJEC010033693.1:0-16056 GCA_030264575.1 Tachinus sp. AB-2021
AATAATAATCATTGCGTTATTAAAAAAGAACGAAAACTTATGTATTTTACTTATACACGCAAAATAAAACTTTTTATGTTAAAATTTAAAATAAAATTTTACAGAACAAATTAATTTCTTTCTTTATAAAAAATATTAATTACATAGATATTAAGTAAATATGTATTAACAAAATAAATTAAATTAATAAAAGTTAAAGAAATTATCAAAAAAATATTTAAAACTGCATTACAAATTAACAGTTATAGTTTTATTTTCATTGCTAATGTGCATTTATAGATTAAAGTATCTAGCATTAAAGCACAATACTTGTAACTAAGTAGCAAGAAGTATTGTTTTAATGCACCACAATTTAAACTATGTTCCTATTTACGGTTTTTAAAATCACTTTATGATAGATTATTCTATTTTAATGCCTTTGTAAGTAAAGAGTGTCTAAATTATATATTTTTTATGTATTTGTGTATTGTAAATTATATATTTTATCAAATAACTTATTTGAGCAAATTGGCAAATGTTACTGCTATGTAAAAATCTCTTTTTTGTGATTTCTGGATTTACCTGTAATGTAAAATATAAAATTTAAATGTTATTATGGTAAGATTTATATTAGGAAAAATATCACTATTTGTTGTTTCTACATAATATGAGTTTTATTTAAGGCTAGCAGTTATTCGATTCAACTTTTAAGCTCTAATATAAATTAAAATAAAATTAAAGTCTACAATAGTATATGTAAGGCCAAAAGCTAGACAAGAGTCTATGGGAATAACAAAGTGGTCGTGTCAAATATTAAGCTGCGCGCTGTAGACTAATACTGCAATCATTTTGATTGAAATTGTTGTAAAACTTTGACGCGCCAGCGAAGCGCTCATTTGTTAAATGTGCCGCTACGTTTTCCCGGGAGAATGAATACGTCCCAACTCCCTATTCTGCCCCTGTTCCGCTTCGTTGCCACACCGATCCACATTACTACCCTCTAGTAATACATAGCCCGAATTGTTTTGTCTTATTTAATTGTACAATGTATCTAATTAAAATGTTCCCTATCTATTTAGAGCAATTTTATTCATTTTCGCACATTCTGATCATTTGAATTTTGACAGATTCAAATTTAATATAAATTTGGGGATTCATTAATTGGTTTATATGCGTTAATAAATTATTTTTAATTAGAATTATTTTTATATACTATTATTATTTTATTATAAAGATTTATTGAGTCTAATAATAGTTTTGGTATTATTAGAACAATATTATTTTGATTCTATTAATTCTAAATTATATTAGTAGTTCTAGACAGTTGGTATAAGTTTATAAGTTTATAGTTTACAGGAAGAGCACACAACCACTCACTTTAACTTCATGATTTGTTAAGTCTAATAATAGTCTTGGTATGAATACAACAATATTATTATTTGTTGCGTTTAAACACATATATGGCGTTTAAAAATGAGATTGATTTTGATATTTAAACAAAATTAAAAGAAATATCTCAAATATATAGCACACAAAAAACTAGAAATTACATTTTTTGAAACATACGTATTTTTAATAGTGTATTTATCAGTTTTGTCATAAGTGACGTTAAGTTGTTTAAAAAAACAAAATCCGGAGTTATTTTAACACAGTGAAACCAATAAGCCTTTACACATAAATGTAAAAAACAAAATATTTCCACATTTTTATTAATAATGGGAAAGAAATATTTCTTATAAAAAGGTATAAACCAAACTCAAATAATCAAAAATTAATTATTGTTTATTTAATTTAAAACTTTAAATAATATTTTTAGAATTATGAGTCGTAAGTTGGACCTTGTGATGTATTTTAAACTAAAACAATATCATGAAAAGTAAGTAAGAGCGTTTATAAAAGCATGTAAATTACTCAATTCTTAATTTATGGCAAGTGGGCAACATTTTAATAAATGCAAAAATAAAGAAAGTTATTTTGATAAAACTCCTGAAAATTAACATTAAAGCTGCATATATATATATATATATATATTGACAAAGGTAAATGGGCTAAAACCAATGACACACCATTAGACGAAGGCACAAAAATAACGCCAATGGAAGAAAACGAATCAGGTAAATGAGTACAGCTTCTTGGACAGAATGTTAATTTAATTTAATTTAGGTATATAACTTACAAATGTTGTTTCGGCCCTGTGGCCTTAGCTATTTTTTATAAAATATATTATCCCTATTGTACACCGACAAACTAGCATATAGACTATTATAAAACATTTTTTCTTATTAATTACTACTCACATGTGGCTTACCTAATTATATATCAAACATAGATAAAACATCAGTGCGATTTGGAAATGAATGAATGAATGAACATTATTGATATAGATTACTTTTAATTAATTGAACGACTAAGAAAGAACCTAAGCAATCCTATACGGATCGGGTGGTGTGGCCGCTTTACTGAACGAAGGCAGACTGACGAATATACTTTGCCATATTAAAATGTTATTTCTTGTTTTGTTGGTTTTTTAGTGTGTTGGAAATAATATTTCCTATGTAGAATTATATTATTTTATATATCCATCATCGATAATGCTTGTTCATTTCAAAAAGAGACAACACAATTTATATTTATTTATAATTAAACGTAACATAAAATTATTGAGTATTAAATGAAAGTATCCCCTTCATTTCATCTCGTTATTGCTTTTATTTTTTATTAGGTTATAGTAAATGTTGCTTAAATTATCAGTGTCCGTATTAAAGTTACACGTGTTATTAGATTTAATGTGTAACATTTCACTCACTTGTCTTTTTTTTAGTTAGGTTCAATATCTAAGATTTTTGTTTGTCGCTTATTTATTGATTTAATTTATTTTTAAGTTTTTGTTTGGATACCCCAATATATTTAATATCGCATTTAATGCAAGGAACTGCGTAAACTTTTGATTAGGAATTGTTTTAGCTTTTATTATGGTGAATAAATTGTATACTAGTTTCGTTGATTTAAATGTGGTAGACTCAAATGCAAAAATATATTTTAGTCTTTGAGACAACCCTTCTATGAAAGGGAAAGAAAGCCAATTTTTCGTTTGTTTGAATTAACTGTTATGTTGAATTTCTGCATTGTTAGGGGGATATGGTATTAGTATTTGATTTTATGTTTGATAGAAAAGAGAATTTATTTATTTTTTTGGGTAGTAATTAATAATAACTACACACTAACTAACACACATCATATCAGAATGTGAAAGATTAGCACCGACTAAATACACTAACAGACATAACAAAGTGGCAAACTTAATACACCAAGAACTTAAAGACAACCTCAAATGGATACACAAGATATATACCAACCAAAAACTATTACTGAGACAGAAACACATACCATACTATGGGATCTACCTGTTCAAACTGACAGAACTATCATCAACAATAGACCAGATATTATACTAAAACATAAAACAAATAAACACACTTATTTGATTGATATTGTTATACCTCATAGCGAAATCCTAAAAAAACAAATATATAGCTGAAAAGAAGGACAAATATAATGATCTAGTATATAAAATTAAAAAAATATGGAAACAGGACAAAATAGAAGTAATACCAATTGTAATGTCGGCAATAGAGTTTCTAAAAACAACATCTAACAACTATGCAAAAGGCTGTCTGACTTTCATTTCTTTCTTTCTGTCTCACTTTTTTTATTATATTTGTGGACTTTAATTTTATAATTTTTAGAATGAAAATATATATAATGTGATACACTTTTCTTATAATTATAAAATTCCGTCAAATCATATGGTTCTTATTAGTTTAAAAATCCGATTAATTTAGTTTTCATTCTACTATACGTCGCTTCTTCTTTAATGTGCCTTGGTATGTGATTATATAATTTGATGCACGTTGAGATATCTTTCTATAGACTTTAAATTATGGTTTTCTATAGTCTACGTTTGTAGATCAATCTATTTTAAACAACTATAACTCAAACAATATTAAATTTACAAATGCACCCTTGTTAGTAGCTGTAAAAAACATTTTAATTTAGATGTTAAGCGAAATGAAATACATTTTGGGGAGCTGTACTTCCAATTCAAACACGACTGGTCTACGTATGTAGTCCGTCTTTTTAATTTATTTTTAGTTTTATAAATATTTAGTGTGCACCTGTTGCAAATTTTATTGTTTTTTGGAAATAAATAAAGATAATTCCTTATAATCCAAAACCCAATTCCCATTTGTTAAAATTCTATAATACTTATGTTTATTTATTTGACATGGCATAAATTCCTTTTACGTTTATAAAGCTAACTATCCAGAAATGAAACATTTTAGAATAGTAATAATTAATAATAATTTTATTATCGATCATGCGTGAGAATTAATAGAACCACAAGTTGAATTTAGAATAATGGATGTTTGTTATAATAAAAAGTGATAAATTTTTTAATGAATATATAATCTGTTATAATGCAAAATTTAAAAAATATATTTTGTAAGGTTTTATTGAAATTTGTAATAGCATATTAATTTTGTTTTGTATATTTTTTTATATTGTTTTTTTATATTAAAATTTTAATATTTTTATTTAATCGTTTTTTATTGTTACAATCCAAATTTTATATTTTGTTTATTGAAAATGTGTTTTCTATACATCAGTCAAATAAACAGTTTTTAAAATGAAAATTAAATTTGATTATTATTGAGCATTTTGAAAATGACTGCACAACTAAATAAACTTGTTTCAAAAATATGCGTGACTAACGGGGAGGTTAATTAAAATATTTATTTTTGCATTTGCAATAGCTCATCTACTTTTTAATCTTTTGAAATAGAATATTATGAAAGTTGTAAATATATTAAAAATTAATACGAAGCGGTTGCACATAATAAAGAAAAATATAATATAAAATATTAAAAACTGCAAACATAAAAAGCGTAAGCATTATTGCATTATATATTTTTGTGAACAAAGTAGTAAATTAAAATAATTTAAACACTTTAAACAAACAAGTTAACTAATTCCAACGAGTCTTATCTTTCTATAACTTATTACATTGTGATAGTGCATATAATAGATGTAAATTTGGCTGCGTCGTGTGAACTATACCGAACTTAGTCTAAGTCGTGTGCACGTACAGTCAATATTTACTTGCAATGCTCGCAAGAACCTATACAAAACATCCTGGAAATTGGAGTTTAAAATGTAGAAAATTTGTAATCCTGAGGTTGGCAGCATGAAAAGTACTGAATTTCCTGTTTATATTCTACTACGGCATTTCACCACATATTATTCATGGAAACTATATATAAATATAAATGCGGAATCGGAAAATCTAATTTATAAGGAAATTATTGCTTCGAATACGTTGCATAACGCATTTTTTAGATAAACTTATAAGGTGAGAATGGAACTTCCATCAACACACTGTCATTGCGATGCATGATTAATTTACTTATTTCTTAATTTTAAATTAAATTTATTATGAAATATAATAACGGTTGTGTAATTATAAATGAAAAAGTTATGTGACACATGATATATTTTTACTTTCATTTCACAATGATTTTAATTTTAAACCCGGCAATTTTTTGTGACCCCTTGTATTACAGCGTATTTATTTTACATCACAGCGAACGAGCAGCCAGTGTTTATAAATGGAAAATGACTCTGTAGCAATATTAAAAAGTAGACTGAAAATGACACCATCTTGCTGATGTATAATAGTTCTATCCATCAATCAAAATTCTGTCCGCTTTTTCCACGTCGAAATTTGTATAACTTGGAGTTTGCCTCTTGATAGCATACGCGCTCCTTTTCTACTATTTTCCGTTTACAATTCTGCTCCTTCAGAACTTGCAATTCCCTTATTTATAAAAACGTGTAATAGATTGTATTGTCAGTTATATGTTTTAAATTGCGGCGATATGTAATTGAGGTTGTAATTCAATTTAATATGAATATTTTGTGTTACTTTGTCATATTTTTATTTGTGACAACTGTAAAATTAATTAATAAATAACATTTCTTTTTAAACAATTTATTAACAAATCAAAATGAAATTAATGTTTTATTTTATGGACAAACAAATGACTCTTTGTTTATGTTATAATTAGCAGCTATAATATACAAATAAAACAGCTTTTTTATATATTTTATCACAAAATGTATTAAACCGAAACCAGTTATATTATAATTAGCATCTATAATATACAAATAAAACAGCTGTTTTATATATAACCGGTTTACTAAATTTTGATATAAGATATATAAAAAAGTTGTTTTATTTGTTAAAATGCACTATTACATAGTAAAGGCAACCACCAATTTCTATAATAATTTAATTAAAATAACTTTCATTAATTGAAAAATTGCGAATTATCAATAATTTAATAATTTTATAAATCAATTACTACGTTTTGTGCACAAATATTTGTTTATAGTCCATACTTTATAGAATTAATTAGAATAATTATATATAATTACATAATATTTTATTATTTTCAGAATGATTACTATACATAAAATCACTATCTTTAAAACTCTAACAATAATTATTTATTATATATTTCATTTTGTTAAACACCTTATTCATAATAACTAACAACATTAAAGTTACTGGAATTTATTATGTCTTGGAACTTCTTCTGCGTATGCTGATGCTTATGATCCAGTGTTTTATTTGCATACATTTATTTATTGAAGAAGACGTCAGGTAAAATGTTCGTATAATATACATGTATAAAATAAAATACTTATTATTATTATTATTATGCAATCTTACACCAGCGCTCTGCCTAAATGTGTAGCAAAACAAAGATCAAAAAGAAATTTCAACTCAAAATTTGTTTCCTCCTTGGGTCCGCTTATGAGACCCTATTAAAAAACTTTAGTCTATTACATGCATTTATTAAAAATAAATAATGTACAACAAACGTTCCAAGCATAACTATGTTCTTCATCAGCACTATAAGAGGGGGTCAATCATCATCAAACGTCAATTCAAATACAACGTGTTGCTTAAAATTGATTAGAAAAGATATGTAAATGATAATTAATAATTAATTTAGTAGTTAAAATTTTAATGAAATTTATATAAGTTCAAATGCACAAGACCTTACTTTGGACATTTTAATATTTTCTACAATATTATTTTCGGTTTAACCGAAAATTTCAAAATCGAAATATCAATGGAAATATACATTTTAAGACCCTCTAAGTCGATCTAGATGGTTTTTAGAAAAATGTATGTATGCATGTAAGCATGTATGTATGTATGAATGTATGTATGTATGTATGTATGTATGTATGTATGTATGTATGTATGTATGTAATGTATGTATGTACAATGTTAGCGTGGTCTATAAATTGTTTTTGCAAAACGATAGAAAAGGAAGTATAACACGAGAGAGGTCTAGAGTATGCTCAGAGCCAAAACAAGAGCTAATTTTGTCTCTTTTTTGTATGCGTCCTTTTTATCATTGCGCATAAACGCTTTCCATAGTCCACGCTAAGTTGGTTGTATTATATGTATGTATGAGTGTATGTATGTATGTATGTATGTATGTGTCACGCAGAACTTTTAAAAAAAAGTTTAAATTTTAGAAACGTCATTTTTAAAATACCTTGCAAATCAGCTCTAGTTGTGTAAATGGTTAAGATTGGTTAATGCAAAACTGGACAACAAAACCGTATTATGGGATTATTTTGAATTAAGGAATGCAAAATTCAGTATACAGGTTTGGCATTTATTTTAAAATATATGTTAAAATTCTATAAATATTAATTGAATTTGTTGATGACATTTATTATGACGACAACAATTTGTATACACTCATATTTGACATATAAATTAAGATTAACAAATCCATATGTTTTTAAAATATAATGTCATGCTCATTTATTGGGAATTTGATTATTATTTTTTTTTAATTTCAAAATATATGCTTTGCATAAATCGTGCAAACGGAGGAAGAATATTTCTAGTATGCTATGCGTCCTCTAGTTTTTAAATGCAACACCCTGTGTATTTTTGTAATTTTGGATATGTTAGTGTTAATTTTACGTATAAATTCAAATTTTTTAAAGTTTTGTTAACATCAAGAACAACAAAAGTAACAATAATGTATGAATATAATGTGGTTATTAAACTGATTAGCATTTTGCAACATGATTCAAAATGGAGTGAATTGCGTGCTTTTATAAATGCCATAATAAGAATTTACTTTTTTCAAATGCAAACTCTTTGCTACTATAGTATAAAAAGCAAAAGTAAATTTCATTTAAACCAGAAAATTGGCAATTTAATTTATTTTTAAATTCAACTTGCACCAAAAGATACCGACTTTACAAATATCACAATGAATTGATTTTTTATGTATATACACTCGTATAAATTTGATTTGTCTAGCTTGGGTTACACGGTATACCGGGCGACCACTGAAACAGGTCAATATACTTTTTTACTTACAAATATTTTTTATTAAATTTTTATGTGCTAAAATACATCATAAAACCCAACTTAACCGCTAAAAAATTGAAAAATATCAATTCCGGTTTAGCCGGAAATAACTCCAATTTTGTAATTTTAAATAGAACAAAAAGTATATTTTAAAATTTTTTTAACTGTTAGTAATGGATTAACGTATTACGTATAAATCCTAATTTTTAAAAGTTTTGATAACATAACCTAATTTTTTTTTACATTTTTTGTCACAAAATTATAATTTTTTAATACTGGTTCAGAACAAATTTTTCTACTTGCATCCAAAAAGTTGGCGTTTACAATTACTGTAACTGAAACTGACTACTGCAAAACACTTTCTGGCCTCACGTAGCGGCCTGAAACTGTTTGACATTACAAAATTGGTACTGTCCCTGTAGCTATATAACATATAAATCAGACTCGAAAAGCAAAGTAGCACTGTCTGGCCTTGATAAACATATAATTATTTGGTGTTGTTTGGTAGCAAAATAATCTATTTTCACCGGATGCCATGATACCAACGCATTTGAAAAAGTAAATAGTTACAACCTAAATACTTAAAAATATCTTATAAAAGTGCAAAAATCACTCAATTTTTGAATAATGAGGCAATGTGATTTTTTTTTCGATTGTTATAATTTTATTTTTCAAAATTTGTTTGTCTGGTATACTTTAATTTTGCTCTTGATCTTTATGTCTTTAATAGTCAGGATATTTTTGTTTTCATAATATGCTTTAATTGCTGCCTATGAAGCTGCCTAGAAGAATTGGATAAAAGAAAGACCCGGTCCCGGAGGTGAGAAAATATTCAATGCGATTAGGTGAGTGACATTCCGAGTTGACTTAATTGCAAGATCAGGTAATTTTTATTGATTATACGATAATGTTAGTTACGTTACTAGTAATTTAATACATAAAAAATATTTTTCACAATCTAAAATATTAAAATCAGTTGAGCGTCAGAAAGTGGACACTACTCCTGCTAGCAATCCAGTTATTCAAACCCGCAAATAGTTAACTTAACAAATATAAATTTTACAGTCGCAGAAGAAAATATCACATAGAGGAGAAAAATGAATTAAACCAGTAAAAAGTAAAGTAGAGACAAAAAATTTACTATTTACACGAGCTTATAAATTAAATGAGATATATTATTAACTATAAATAGTTCTTCAAATAAACTTCAAAATTTCTTAGATGCAGACAATTTGACGATATTAAAAGCAGACTTAAAAACAATCATTAGTTTTTTAAATGTGTCCGTTTATTTAAAAAACTAATGATTGTTACGAGGGACCGGAGCCCTTCTCATTCAGTTTTGAAAATTGGAAAGTTTAAAATATATATATTCTTCTGCCTCTAAAAAATTTCGTTAAACTTACATTGAATTCATTTAACGTTAAAAACCATGTTCTCAAATATCCCACCAGAGAAATGCATTAATTTAAGATATTCTCAATAAATCAAAAAATCAATATTTCTGCAAAGATTGAATTAGAATACGCTTTTCAAATAAGCACAAAACAAAATTATTTTAAATTTAATTCTAAATTACAACAACTACAGTTTGGTCATTTCATGGGATCACCACTTGCTCAGACATTTTTATAACATATCTAGAATATATTTTTACTTCTATTCTTGCAAAAACCGAAATGAAATTTTAATAAAAATGTCGTCATTTTTGCAGGTTTTATAGGTACTTCCCAACAATTAGATATTTTTCTTCAACATATAAACAATATTTATCCGCAAATCCAATTTACAGTAGAATCCGAGACAAACAACCATATTAATTTCCTGGACATTACGGTTTTATTTAATATCTTTGGTAAATCGATATTTATAGACAAGACTAGTTTATGGAGTACTGCATATGATTCTATAATTTTACAGAGCCTTATTCATTATCCTCTGTAAAGAAAACAAAAAAATTTGAATTTTTATACAATTAGACAAATTGTGACAAATAACAACTATACCACTCAAATGATTGACAAAATATTAAGTTTAAAGAAAACAAGACATTCTGTCCAATTCATTTTTTCTTCAGAGGCAGATAAAGATTAAAAATTTATAAGCAGTACATATTTCGGCTCAATCTTCCAAACAAAAAACATAGTATAACAAAATAAATTATAATAAATTATTTAAAAAATTAAATTAAGTTGATTAACACGTAAGCACTACCACCACGTCCTGGGGACCCGATCAAGTTAGTGCATGTACATGTCTCATTGTCGCAAACGCAAGTTGTAAATGTATTAGATTTTTGAGTTATAATTCAATTAGGTTCCATATGACCCAATAGTAGTAAGAATGCACCATAATCTACATTTTAAGGTAAGCAGTAATGAATAACATACGCGACATATACATTTATGTATTACGTACATACACACATACATGCATTAATATAATATAAATAATTAACATTTATTACGTACCATTTACATGTTTATACAGCAACAAACACCTCTCACAGAAGCTTTGTAAAAAATTGCTAATATGCTGGAAATAGCTATAGTAAGTTAAATTACCTACGGTGTCACTTTTGACACCAGGAAATCAATAAAAATCAAAAAAATCAATAATTAATAAAATATATGAAAGTAATCTATCCAAATTGGATTAAATTTTTGTAATTTATGTAATTTAGCTTGGAAATAGTATAATGAGTGACAATATTAAAGGAAAAATTGTTCTATTCAATTTAGAATTTTTTTAAGCGCAATAAACAAATGGAACCAGCGAACCCCCTTCTATTAAGTAAAGGAAAGTAGAAATGTCTTTACTGTTTTTTTTTAAATATTTTTTATAATATATTAGCTAAATTTCTTTTGCTTTATTAAAAAATATATTATAATATATCATACGATTACATAATTTAGAATAAAAAATATTAAGAATACGTTTAATATAAGTACAATTATTAACGCAAATGTACGAATTGTAATACATAAATCATTAATGACTTCCTTCTTTGGTAGTATCATGAAGTAAAATTATAGCACAGAAATTAATTTTCTGAAACAAACATTGTGCAAGTCGTATTAATTAGTGATTCATATTACTGCTCGACTAAGGCGTATAAATCTTGATCTTTGCAGATTTAATGTGGCCTTTAAGTTAGAGTTGCATAAATGAGTGTGAGTATGTGTATGCAGAAGTGCAGTAAAGAGCGTAGCGAACATCTATGAAAATGGAGTAAATCCACGAGTACGGAGCGCAGTACTTGAACAGTGCTGGGAAAGTTATACGCCTGCAACTTTCCTGCAATGCAACCCAAACAACAGCATAATAATATCCAGTCTTTGCACAGTAATGATCATAGTTTTATAAATATTAACTTCAACAAAGTTTAGTTTAATAACGCTGCATACAATTAATCTTATTCTATATTTGTTATTAAAAAATTTAATTACAACAAAAGTAAAATAAAACAATTTTCAAAGCGTCAAATCAAAATTAAATTTATCATTTTAAGCAATTTAGCGATCTGAGTGAAATATCATCATTAAAATAAACCGTTTGTTTTGGGGTACAAGACATGAGCCAGCAATCTTAAGTAAAATATTGTGTATCTTTGTCCTGTGCAGGTTTACAAGCAGTTAGATAAACAAAGATGGATGTCCGTGTTATCCGCGTAAGGAGAATCCATGTCTAGCAGCTGTAAAATATGCCTCCATTTTAAACACGATCACGTTCCAATTGAATACGGAACGAACATTTCCATAATAAATTTGCACGGACGTGTCCAGACTCAAACCTTGCACTTTTCATAGGATTTTTCTCTGGCAATCAAACAAGGTTATGTTTGTTAACGTATCAATCTTCATGCTTTTTGTAGTTGTTTTAATATTATGTAACGTATTTATATTTTTTATCGTTGACAATTGATGCGAACTTTGATTTGATAATATCCATAGGACCTGACTAGAATTTGATCATTAATTAAACTGTGCTAGAAGTTTACAAGAGATTTAATAATCATATATTTGTATTTGTTTTAAACATTTGTATATTTTACGCACTGTTTAGTTTTATTTAAAAAATCTGATTTAACAGCACGAATGGCAATATTTCAGATACAAATAAATTAATATTTTTTAGACTATATGTCAAATGATTTTATAGTTTCTCGTAAAGGTGCTAGTCAATTTTTGTTCGTAGAGAGGTCCAAGTAAACGCATTACATAAAATTTAGTTTCAATACATCAATCACAAGTTAATTTTATTAAGGTGAATTTCCTATAAACATTGAAGTAATATATTTATGTTGAATTTATTTAAATATGAAATGATTTAATTATGATATATATGATATAACATTTGTTTTCTATATTATATGTTTTGTTGGGACTTATTTATAAAACAAATCGCTAATCTATCTATCTTTCTACTTTTATTAGATATTTTGAAAGCCGAACATGATCAGTTCAGAGGGGTTAGTTTTAAAAAGTGGTATTTTAACTAAATCGGTATTTAAAGACGTTTTGACGTGACACGTACAATGTCCTACTAGTGATAGGTAATCTAGCTTTATATCCTAGATACTGCGTGGATACAGGTTACGTTAAAATAACACATTTCAAAACTAGTCTATGATCAGATCACTTTATACCACCATTGCTATAAACATTTTAAGCTGCTATATCTGGCAGTCAATAATCCCGAAATTTGGTTTTTGTAATTACTGTAACTGAAAGTAACAAATTGTTCACATGACACTGTAGTTATATAGCTAGTTATAACACATAAATCAATTAAACATTAAACAGCAGTCGCCTTAAAAATGCTGTATTTACCACGGCCAAAATAGTCTTAGCTGTCCTAGCCTGATGCTCGTTTCGCTCGCTACTCTCGCTCAACTCACAACTCTTGGACTCTCGTCCAACAAAATAGTATCTGGTCTTGATAAAAAATAGTATATTTCAAACGCAAGTAAGATAGTGCTCTCTTGCTGACTACGGGCAAAGTTTATAAACCAAGCCGTAGACGAGGTTTATAATTAACCAAGGTCTGCTGCCAAAAGAGCATAGTAAACTTCAATTTAATTTTGCTAAGCAGTACATTCAACGTTATTGACGGACGTGTTTGTCAATTCTTCTTAATATGGCATATAATGTCTTGTTGTCAAGTTTCAATAAACTTTCTATTAAAAAACCTCACCAGATTAAATTATACTAATAAAAACCTAATATAAGATTGTTCACAGTAATTATGACAATAGTGCACTACTAAATTATGTATCATTCCACGTACTACAGTTTGCAATACTAAACTCTCTATCCTACTTTATTTTTTATATCAACTAACTCTATTACGTTTTCCCAATTTCTTGGTCTTCTTCTTTTTTCAGTATCTTGTCATTTATATTGTTTTTGCTTTTTTAGCATCTTATTCAGTTGGTCTTGCAAAGTTAGTTGTTTTTTTCTATTTCCGTAAAAATTTATTTTATTTTTAATCGCCGTCGTATTTCATCATTCTAGTGACACCTTCAATCTTCTTGAAGAATCTCATTTCTGCTGCTTGCATTTTGTTCTTTGTGTTCGTTCCCAAGTATTGCCATATATTGTGCAGATCTACAACTTGTTTTGTTTAATATCACTTTTATTTCTTTTGATATATGCTTTTATCTTTATTGTAATAATGAAGTATTAAAATGTTTCCGTTTGTTCTATTTTTCCTTTTATTTTTATACCTGGTGTTATAATTTCCTTCGAAATAATCATTATTTGTGTTTTTTGAATATTTATTTTTTTGTTTGTTTAGTTTTTTGTTTCAAATGCATATATTTGAATGCATAGTTTCTTCGTTTCAGCTATTAAAGCACGTAAAATAGTGTTCTTGGTATCGCTTAAAGTATCGTAATAAAATCTTCTTTGTTTTGTTCTTTATAATAGAGTCGTGGGCTTGATATTCTTTCATTGTCTTAAAGTATTTGTTGTTACAAATCGACTTATTTCCCGTCCTTTGATGTTGTGCTATAAAGACTGTCAGTAATTCATCATTATTTCTTTCTTTCAGTATTCTCTACATTGATTAACTTGAAACATTATAAAATGTCTTTTCATGGTCAATAAAAATTTTGTTTTCCCATTGCCTTGTCAATTAAATTTCTTAGTGTAAAAATGTGATCATGTGCTGCGTTCCCATTTTAAAACCCAGTTTGTATTTTCACCATATCTGTTTTGGTTTTTTTAATAAGTTTTTTATACAAAATAACTTTATATATTTTGATTATAGTACAGTATTCCTTTGTAATTGGCACAATTTCTAGGGTTTTTTGTGTAATGGAAAAATTGCATTATTGTCTTTTCCCATATTCGGTTTAATAGCATATAATGTACAGAGTGCTTCGTTTCGATTGTGTCAAATAAAATCTCAGTCGCAATTTTAAGCATAATTCATATAATAAACACATATACGATTCTCTACCGTTATTGAGATAATTAGTTTTAGATATGTAATCATGCAACTATGAACAACAATCACAACATTTTTATTATTGGCTAGCTATAAAAAAAAGAATTACAACTATTAGTTGGCCAAAAAAATTTAACGATGCACGTAGTGTCAGTTCACTAAAATACGCTGACATTGTACACGTGTATGGTTTGTGTGATGAAAATAGTAGAGGAGCATGCCGCAAATATGCAATGCGGTTTTCTAATCGGCATCAAGTATCTTGAGCAGTATTCAGCTGAATATTCTAACGTTTGCGTACTACGGGCAGTACTGACAGTAAATCTAACAAACGCATTTCAATGTATAATGTTGCTGATGAGGAAAAAGCAAACTCTATGGTTTTTTTTTAATCGGGAAGTAATGCATACAAATACCAGTATGTTCAGGCGCTTCAATCATGGAGATAACTAAACACAAATTCAATTTTGCAATTATCGTCTAGAACAAATTGATTTAAAAAGAATTAGGATAAATGTAATGTGATCAATAAAATTCTCAAACTTTTTGCTGTTGTCATGTCCTTCTTCTAGTAACACTTCAAAGTGTTCTTCTAATTATGTCAACTTATTTTTATAATGTTACCCTTTTTGTCTTTCAACTGCTTTTGCAGTTTTTTAGCGTTATTTCAAATAAGTTTTTGTTTTCTTTTAAAAAATTCCTAAATTTTTCCATGCTTATTTTATTCCTTTGTCTTTTTTACAGATTCTTTAAGTACCTTTCTTTGTTGTTGATAGTCTTTACAGTTACTAAGTACTTTTTCCATTTTTGTTTAATTTAATAAACTTTTGTTGATCAACTCCGTCCATGTAAAATGCGGTTAGTTTTTGGAGTATGCTGCTCCAAAATGCTTTATCGCGTTCAATATAAAACATGGATAACATGTGTGACATTCACACTATCTAACAACTTTGTATTAATTATACTTTTTCATATATAAAATCCAACGGTAGTAGAAAAATAACAATAATTTTTTTTTATATCCAATTGCCCTTATACTTGAAAATTATTTTTGTGGGTTTGCTTAAGATGAAGTGTATTGTTTTGATCTACAGTTTCAAAGATATTTCTATTATTTCAAATACAAATTATAGGGTGCATTTTCCTTGATAAAG
>JARJEC010033713.1:0-11565 GCA_030264575.1 Tachinus sp. AB-2021
TAACAAAGTAAAACAAATTAAAACATTATTCAGAAATTCACTGACAAATCAAGTTTTTATAAAATATGAAATTATTTTAAATAGTAATATATTTTGACAGAATATAAAACGGATGTCAATAGCTAATAAGATTCTCAGCCGACTTGCAACCGCTGGGCCAGAGGACTATGTGTATAACCCGAGAACTCTTGTGTGACGATTTGTGGGCGTTATTACTCCACCAACACCCATGATACGTTAATAAATAAATAATGCTTTTTTAAATAGTTTTTTCAGGGTATGTATATTCTATCAAAATGAAAACGCATTCAGGTTAATATTAATTCCACTTTTATCGCACACAAAATATAGAGCCAAAAGTTCAACTTTTTGGAAAAATTTTACATTTCAAAATAAGTTTTATATATTTTTTATTATTATATTTGGAATAGATAATTTTGAGGAATGGACGATGCAATAGAATTCTATACTTACAATTTTGCTATCGATAGTTCACTATGTTACATTTGCATTATCAATCTAGAATTGCTTTAAAAAACTTTAAATTTATGTTCAAATCAATAGAACATTTTTATTTTAATAAATTAATTAATTATACGCATTGAATTTTTAGATAAATACGAATATATTGTATTTATTCAGTTTGTTTTTAAAAGTATTTTGATTTTGTGTTTATAGCGTAAAAGCGAATATAATTAAAAATATTTAATAAAACAAAGTAATTAAGATGCAGTTATTTCAATTTTTATTGTATAGAATACATTAAAGATGTTATTATGCCTTGCAATTTGCCCATTGTTCACTGACTGCTTGCACATCAGCTTGAATTGCCGTTGAACTTGAAGCAATGCATTCGCTACCGGCGTCACTAAGTGCTGAAGAATCTGCTTGAACTTTTGCCACAATGGCTTCAACCTCAGCATTAATTTCATCAGCTGCTGCAGATGCACATTCGTTATAATCGATAGCCGAAGAGCAAATTCTTTTCTTCTGGTTTGCCAAATTGATTTGATAGTTTATATTGGTCGACAATGAATTTCTAATTAATCCAAACTCGTTGCCATTGCGGCATTGTTCTAAAACATCATATTCCCTGAAAACCAAATCGACAGCTTGAATGGTTTCTATGGCACATGCGGTCGAGGATTCTCTGGCTTCGTTTTGAATATTGTTGAGAACAATGCTGTTGGAAGCCTTGACATTTCCAATTTCAGTTCCTAATGCTTGAATTTTTATTCCAATTTCTTGTTGAGCTGCATTTAATGCTAATCTTGCGTTTTGAATAGAAGAAACCAAAGGATCGCCAAGAGCATAAGATGATACGTGCTAAAAAATAATCATTATATTAGAATAGAAAATTTGGTGAAATAAAATATAATAGTTATTAATATTAGATTAATAAGTGAGAACTTTAATTTGTAATATAGGAATGCAGTTTTCACTACTAAGGCATCTTTACGGCACGTGTTTGGAGGTGTAAATCTCTCGTCATTGTATTTTGCAACGAGCCAAGCTAAGGCGGCGAGAATTGCATTCTAACATTAGCATTTATAAGCCAGTGCGTATAAAATAACGCAGTCAAATGAAAAATTATTATATTATTCTATAAAACATATTTTTCTTAAATTTTGTAGTTTTAATTTTTATTATTTTCAGAATGTATTTTAGAAGATTCCACAAAAAAAGTGAATGATTTTAAATTTGATTTTGGAGTATTAAAAAAAAGCAGCAAATATAAATAATTCAAAAGTTTTTTGTAAAAGCAAGTAAAT
Organism: Tachinus sp. AB-2021; assembly: GCA_030264575.1. Lineage (NCBI taxonomy): Eukaryota > Metazoa > Arthropoda > Insecta > Coleoptera > Staphylinidae > Tachinus > Tachinus sp. AB-2021. The sequence goes on from JARJEC010033713.1 coordinate 1,773, forward strand.
ATTTACATAATAGTACTTTACCTATAAATTTTACATTGCTATTCATTTATGTAGTAATAAAACTCAAATAAAAATCCAATTAGAAGAAATATATAAAAAATTACAAAGAACAATTTAATATGATCTTGTTAAAAAAAATTAATTTAAAAGATACTTACTTGAATAATGCACACCAATGCGATGGAGAGTATTATTTTACACATTTTGGATGGTTTTTGGTAATGTGTTACTGTTACTATTGCGGTAAGATATACTTAACTGAATTATTATTTGAAAAATTGGCCTTATATACTGTCTAAAATAATCAAACATAATCTTATGTTTTTCAGAAGTTGTCAAGGTAAATCCATATGTACATATTTTTTAATATAATTAGATAACGTGTGCAATGTTTACTATTAAGTGGCATTTATTTGGAAGTAAGATCACCCTATTATCTTAAAAAATTCTGGAATTTTTTACTGTTATTTAATTGCTGACTTGAATTTATTCGTTGATATTATGTAATTTTATTTAAAAGTTTATAATTTTATACGTTAATATTATGTAATTTTGTTTAAAAGTTTATAATAACCATTTATTCACAATTAAAGCTGTAGGCAGGAAATTGTTTTATTTAGCTTTTTTTTTTAATTTTGAAAATTTAATAGTCAAGTTTGATAACTGAAGTTACAGTTTTTTTTTCTTGTTTTGTGATCAAATTTAGATTGAAAAACTTTTAAATAAAACGAATTGAGGCAGTTTCATTGGATTATTTATTTTATATATCAATAGGTATTAAGTAATAATAGTATATTCTGTAACAAGATTAGATGGAAGTTTCATTCTAAACGAGTAACAGACTGTATTTTCTCTACGACCAATAAGTAATAAATGCAATATTTTTGTTATTTAAATTAAGAATTGTCTTAAAACAACTAAGACGCTGCATTTACATCTGACAATGACAGTTTTTTAAATTTATGACAATGTATGAATTTTGTTGAGCATAATTACGGAATATTCATTCTATCACTTGTTATAGAATAGAAATAGAAAGAAATTAGATTTTTTACTATCTATTATTAAAAATGATTTCAGGAATGTTAATTAAATGACATGTTTTATTCACGGAGATGAGTGTTAAAATAGAAATTCATAACACATGTGTAAAAATGTGTATATCAGGTTGCATACACAGTTGCTGATTATACGGTCTTGACAATATTTTTGCACTGAAATATAGTTTACGGTCCGAAACACCGATGATACTGGAAAAATACATACCCATCAGAAATACGAATTACGTTTGTGGGCAACGCAATACGGTCTATTGAAAACATAACGTACTATTGTGAAAGTGATCAAGTGTAAATAGTATACAAAATATCACCTCTTAACATATACAGAATAAAAAAAAATTAAAAATTCTTATAAATCGAATTTCATTATTTAAATATTTTCAATTATTTTCTATCTATTGCCAAGTCGTTCCTTCTTTTTTGCACCGACTTCATCTATTCTATCGGCGATCTTTCATCGCCGTTTAAAATTTTAATATTTTTTCATTTGTTCCTGTCTCATCTCGCTACATTCTTTTAGCATATGTTCAATTGATTCATTGGCCTCTCCACACATCCGGCAAGCCTATTATCTTCATCCATCCAAAGTTTTGATACATTCTCTTTATTTCCACACCTAAAATCAACTTTTTCTCCGTTTTACTAAACCTGTTATTTTTTAAGTACAATGAACCTCATTGTATGTTTAAACGTGCTTTTTTCTTGGTTTTATACATCCCTGTTTCTTTCAGTTATTTCACCCTATGCCACTCTTCCATTTACTCTCATTTTTCTGCTTTTATACTAGCTTACCAATTTTATCATAATATTTTTTCTAGTTTAGTTCGAGTTTTTATTTCATTCACTTTCATTTTCTCCTTCAGACATTCTTATAAAATTATACATTCACTTCTATGTCTCACTCTTTCTTCAAATTTTATCGCTTGGTTTACTACTTTAACCTTTATTTCCAGTTTTCCACTTTTCTTCTACCTTCCCCTTTACTAACCTATAATAACGCAGTGTAATAAATTCAATACCAACAATCTTTCAAATCGTGATATTAACAAAACACAAAATGCAATGCTTGATGTGCTGCCTCAAAAATCTAAATACTACTTATTTTTTATGATTAATTAGCATACGGTTTATTAAAAACAAATAATACAATTTGAGAGAAATAAAAATATGTTTTTGTATTTTATTCTATAGTTTTATCAAACAAATCAAGCTTAATTAATACTCATGAGTAAAGTGGTTTGATCACTCGTCTAATACGCGTACTTACCGCTGCGGGTTGTGCGTCCAATTGTTAGATCGTGATTAATGCACTTAATTCATTTGTACTAAATATTACTATTTTTTAAGTATTATTACTTACACATGCAACATAAAAACTTTTAAAACTAAAAAATGTTATGATTCAAAACTCACAAATTTCTTAAAAAAAGAACTATACTCAAATTTCTTCTAACAATTCTTAAACGTTGGTTGATTAATCATTAGCTAATTGATAATAGCAAGCGTTGTATTAGAAAACATATAAATATACAAACATACAACTTTATAATATTTCTATTTCTTAACATAAATTTATTCAAAAATAAAGTCAATGGCTATGTGGCTTCCTTATAAACAATATAGGATACTATTGTAACTGTCTAGAGAACAATCAATAGAATTTACAGACAACCAGAATCATAAACTAATTAAACTTACTAAATCGGTTTTATGGGCAACAAAAATGTGAAGGAGGTGGTAAGTTAGGCAACAGATTATTTTTTCTCATAATAATTAAATTTTAATCTTACACAAAATTTAAAATCTAAATACAGGAAATGGTCAAAAGCCATGTTAAATGTCTGCCAATGATTTTTTTGTCGGTTTTCATGTCTTAGTTCTGTAAAGTAGAATTTTTGTTCGTGCAAGTTAATATACTTAGTAATTAATTCTAGGCATGTTTGCCAACTCGTGAAGGTTACCTATTTTTGTATATCTGTCTTTCTTTAGAATTAGTCTCAAGCGTTTATTTTTCAAGTTAAGGCTTTCTAATGTCTGTCAGTACTAGGACACATAGTGCTGGACAAATACTCGCAGGACATAAACCCCGTCAAAAACTGCATTTCAAACAAACCCCCGTTAAAAAGCCTCACGAAAAATTAATATACTTTTTTTCTTCTCATAATTTAGTAACATAAATTATGAGAAAAAAATCGATTTTTAAAATATCAAAATAACCTAACATAAATATTTGAAGAACTATGTATTTTAATATATTGAAAACTATTATAATTGTTAATGTTATTATTTACATTAGAATGAAAAATTGTGTGCTACCATCAATTTATGGCAATCCTTGCTTTTAAATAAACATTTTTCATGAATTTTGTGGTGGACAATCGGCCAATTTTTGAGTGCAGTAAATTTGTTGTATTGTTTGTTCTATTTAAAGAAATTCAATAAATTGATGATACCTTCCAACATTGGAAGCTTTTGTGCCATCTTTTCACAGCATTATTTGTTAATAAATGATCTTCGCATTGGAGATACATATTTCACATATTGAAGTCATAAGTTGCCGTCGGTTATAGCGTCGTAGTCTGCCAATTTAATAATCTTCAAAATAATCGGCGATTGGAAAGATTTTGGCATTTAGAAATTCAGATTGCTTTAAAAGCACCAAGAACTTTATCTATCGGAACAAATGTAAGATACGGCAACATTTGTGGTTTAAGTGCAAATTTAGAATTTTCTTGCTAACGTTGTAGCAAATTCTTTTAAATTTTCCGGTATATATTCTGACTTAATTGAAAGAAACATTTTTTAATTTCATAATATAAAAAAACTTTCTCCTGCACTGTTTCTAACAGAAAATTCAAAATCGGTAACGACGCTGCTTGAATTTAAATTGGCATTCAACTAGTAAAATTATCAAAGAGTTAAATATATGTATCCCATCTTTTGTTTTCCATTTCCAACAATCTGAGGTTGTCATGTGTTATAAAGAATAATGTTTGATTATTATTTTATCAGTTGCAATCATGCAGAAGAAAATCTTGGGCATCATGTGTAACTTTGTAACCATCTAGAATATTAATTTTACTTATGATATTTGACGTAAATATAAAGATTTATTAACAGTTTGACGGCAACGTTTGATCTGTTGTAATAAACTGTTAGTAACTTTGCATTGTATCGGCACTTATGGATAGAACAGACTAAGTGATAATTTGTTGCAATGCTTCTTCAGTTTCTTCTGCCCATTTTTAATTTGCTAAAGTAATTTGAGAATTTTTATTTTGTTAAATCTGGACTACGAGAATGATTGTTTAACCAGTCCAGACGCTCCAGTTCACGGAAATTAATTTTTAGCGTACATTTGTTATTACTCCTTCTTTCACAATCAAATAACACAAAATTATTTGTTATATTACTGTGGCATAACTTTTAAAGATCACTGGATATTTGCGTAAAACTTTATTTGTAAAATCTGCTTGACTTAATTCCATCATGGGTATTTTAAAAATAATATAATAAACGGTATAGTCAAAATTTCTCTAATTTATCATAAAATGTCAACTTATTTTAAAAATCGTTTAAAAAATATGCAGAAATAATAAGACGCAATTGCCAATATATTGATTTAAAATAAATATCATATAAATGATTTTTAAAATTTCATATCTTAAAATAACTGCAGAATAATAAAAAATATTTTAAAATTTCACAAATTATTGTTCAAACTTCTTGATAAATATTGGAAATTAATACAAATGCCATAAAACATTTATATAAAAAAATAATTGCTTACTGTTAATAATTTATACCATAGACCAGTGCTTCGCAAACTATTTTCACCAAAGACTACCTATATTGTGTAAAATTTTGTCATGATTCTTGGATAGAAGTAGACATGATCTTTATTGAAGAACCGTCTTATATTTTTTTATTATCATATATATTTTTGAGGAAAAAATAATTTCATTTACACAGGTTCTACATACCAAGCAATTAAAAAAAATCAAACGTTGTCAAAAGTTTTACAAAATTTCTAAATATATCGTGTGATAACTGCGTACTTGCACCCATATCTTTTATATTTATGAATATTTTTTAATAAAATTTGTATGGATAAAATAATAAATCAGAAGACTCTACATTACCGCTAAAAATTTCTAAAATATCGTTTCTGGTTTAATAAAAAAATATCATCTTTCTTTAATGAAACACCCAGTATATTTTTGCAATTTTATTTTTGTTACTAGATTTTACGCATAAATGAAAATTGTTTTGGAAACATATCCACATTTTGAAAAAATATTTAAACAAATTAAAAGAAAAATTTATAGCAACAATATCTAAATACAATGGAATTATTGGGAAAAAGTTATACATTTTTTATTGACACAAGAAAATGTTTAAAAATGAGGTTATGTTTGCATTATTTGTATGTATCGGTCGCCGCTTAAATTTCCGTGTGTATTGTGGTAGCTACGAAATGTTTTGATACAGTTTATGACAATTATTTGTAAGAAACTTGCTTCCGCCGCCGTCAGCAAACTTCATATATATCTGTACCCTTATGCTGTATATTGTAAGAATTTTTGCCAAGATTGTTAAAGATGAGAAAAAATCGTTTTAATAACAAATTTAAATTATATCACTTGTGCTGTATATAAAATCCTCTTTCAGTTTAATTGATGAACAATGCAAAAAGCAACACTATTTATAAATTTTGATTCATGTATGTGATTTTATTATTATAAAATTAATTTCCTACATACTATTAATAAATTATTCATTTTCACTAAATAAAACTACTAACACACGATGCATTACGTTTTATTTTGTATAATTGCTAATTAGAATAAGAATTTAGATATTGTTGGTTTTATCATTTTCTTCAACAATTTTAATTTCTTCGACATCTTTGTTGTTGCTTTCTTTAATTGCTATTGCGTCATTTTCTTCAACAGTTGCGTTTTCTTCAACGGTTATGTTTTCTTCTACAGTTGCTTCTTCTTCTTCTTCAATTGTTGCAATTTCTTCAGCGGTAGTATTTTCTTCTTCTTCGGCTTCTTCAACAGTTACATTTTCTTCAACGGTTGCTTCTTTTTCTTCAATTGTTGCAATTTCTTCAGCGGTAGCATTTTCTTCTTGTTCTGCTTCTTCAACTGTATCTGTTTCGGTTTTTTCAATAGTTTCCTGTTCTGCTTCCTCGACAGTTTCTGGCTCAACTTCTTCAACAGTTTCTTGTTCAGCTTCTTCAACAGTTTCTGGTTCTGCTTGCTCAACAGTTTCTGGTTCAGCTTCTTCTACAGTTTCTGGTTCAGCTTCTTTGAGAGTTTCTGCAACGGTTTCTCTAACTGTATCTGGTTCGGTTTCTTCAGCAGTTGCTGGTTCGACTTCTTCAACAGTTTGTGGTTCGACTTCTTCAACAGTTTCTGGTTCGACTTGTTCAACAGTTTCTGGATCAGTTTCTTCAACAGTTTCTGGTTCAGTTTCTTCAACAGTTTCCGGTTCGACTTCTTCGACAGTTTCTGGTTCAGTTTCTTCAACAGTTTCCGGTTCGACTTCTTCAACAGTTTCTGGTTCTACATCCTCAACAGTTTCTGGTTCAACTTCGTCAGCTGTTTCTGCTTTGTTTTCTTCATTTACTTCTGGTTCAGTTTCTTCGGCGGTTTCGGTTTCAATGTTTTCGGCAGTTTTATTATCGGTTTCTTCAACAGTTTCTGGTTCTGCCGCTTCAATAGTTTTATTTTCTTCAACGGTTGCTTCTTTATCATTTTCATATTGAACTGCTCCCAAATCTTGTTTAATTTCTTCTACAACATTTTCGTTTTCATTTTCGGTTTCATCTTCAACGACTAATTCCTGACTTGAGCTGTTTACAGATTCTGAACTGATTAAGCTTGCAGCGCTTTCTACACTTATCGAGTCGGTTGAGCTTTCTGAACTAGCCAAGCTAACTGAGTCAGTTGAGCTTTCTGAACTAGCAGAGCTTTCTGAGCTAGCCAGGCTTTCAGAACTTTCTGAACTAACTGAGCTTTCAGAACTTACAGATTCTTCGCTAGTCTCGATAACAGCTTCTGGATTGAGACATCTGTTAATTTCTCTAGTGTCATGCCTTATATTTTTAGCTTGTTCTTCGACAATGTTATTTACGCAATCAATTCCATTTTCTTCAACACCTTTAACCGCTTCATCTACAAGTTGACGTATTTCTTCGAGTCTGTTATCGATTTCGACAACAACATTGTTGATACATTGATCCACTTCAAATTGAGTATGGCGAATGATATTACAATAATTATTAATTGTCCATGCTTGATTCATCAAAGTTTTTATGTTTGAATTAATTTCATTCTTTTGGGACTTTAAGTCAACTTTTACAATGCAAGATTTCATGTTGTTGTCAATATTGTTATTGGATTTAAGTGCCAACTGGGCTATTGGCCCGCAGGTGGCATCTTTAATGGATTTGGCAAATGATTGGAATTGTTTGTTGTTCAATTTGGAATTAATTTTTGATGCTTGAACAGCGGTTTTTAATTTTAATTGAACTAATTCAAATTGCGTATCAACACTGTGGCTTTCATAATCGATAGTATTGAGGAGTTCCTGAAGTTGTGCTGGCTGCTTTTGAAGCATTGCGTATTTAAAACTGCCTCCCTGAGTAGACTAAAAAAAAATGTTAGTTATGTATACAATTTCAATTGTTATAATACTTTTAAATATCATTAAATATTGTTCATACCTGTGCATTGTATAAGACAAAGATTACGGCAAATACTTTAGCGATCATGTTCGTTTGTTCGTTTATTATGCAAATTAAATGTAACTAATTAAAAGATCTAATGTTATTTGATGTAGTTGAATAAGAAATTTCTTAATATATACTACATTTGCTCCAGAAAAATTATAAGATAAGATTGTAATCACTAAGAGGATTTTCCAAAAAAACATCAACCACTGTTATTTATCATTTATTTGTTTCTGAGACACAATATTTCATAAAACGGATCTTATCTGTTTTAAATAATAATTCATTTTTATTTGAACAACTCATCTATTATGCACGTTACGACGTCTCCGTACAAAATTTAACAATTGACCCGTTCATAGAAAAATATTATTGTTATACATGCATTATATATTTCAGTCTGCTATAATTAATTATTTCTAATTTAATTTTTTTTAGAAAAGTTGAATTTTTGCAAAATAATATGGGTTACGCACCTTCTTCATTAATTACTAAATGTATATTTTTTATAAAAAATATTTACTTGCCGTGCAGTTTGTTCTGCGCTTGTCAAGGTCGTCTTACGAATCATAAGGGCTAGGGCTATTTAATTGGACCCCTCCCCAAACATTCATATTTTCAAAAATTATAAAAGTTATGTAAAAACAAAGTAAATAAAACCTTATAAGAATTGTGATCGGCTAAAGTGTATAAAAAACAATTAATTGTGAAACGGAAGTATAAGTTGATAAAAGAAAATTCAAGAAAAGGTATGTGAAAAATATCTCATGCCAGACTTGATAAATCTCAATAGATAGAGATTGGTGAAAATCGATGAACAATAATTTATGTAAAAATTTATTAAAATTATGTGAAGGCCTATAAAAATACGACAAAACTGGTCGAGTGAGCAAATGAATCACTATATTTAAACTACTAGGTGAAAAAAAAAAACGATAAAAATATTAAAACAGTGTCTTTTGTCTTCAAAAACTTAAACTATTAAAATTATATAACTTAATTTTATTTTAAACATTAAATTAAAACATACTTTGATTATTATTTCTTTAAAATTAGATAAATATTAAGATAAATTAGAATATTTATATGCCTAAAAAACTAAAAATAAATCAAATACATCATAGTTAATATTTTAAAAATTGAAGAGAAGAGATTAAAACTGTTTAATTTTAAATTTATTTTCTACTTAAACTTGAATTTATTAATGCAATAGTACGGTTTTCAAAAAATATGTGGTTTACATCTTTGTCACACGGTTGCCTAATCTAGCAGTTCTTAATTTTATTTATTTTGCGCATCCCTGTTTACCTTGAATTGTTTTACGCCCCACATCAAAATGGTGAGCAGTTAATATTTTTAAATAATTATAGCGAGGACCTTTTTTTGGATTGATTTTTAAATTTATTTGCCACCTTGTCAACTTATAGGGCAACGACGGCGACGATCGGGAAATCTATTAAAAGTAAAATTAATATAAAATTTTAATAATAACAGGAACAATAAACCCAAATTTTGCTATGTTAAGCGTATTTTTAATGATAATTTGATGTTTTGTTAAACGCAATTATTTTTTCTATTTTTCTTATTATTTAAATTCAATAACCTTTGCAATTTTTATTATTAAATTTAATATATATTATTATATTATACAGGCTGTATCATAAATCGCGCCCCATCGGGCGCACAAAATTCAAACAATTATTGTAATGACAGAATTGAATGAAAACTTTGAGAACGTTAAGTCAAACAAATGCTATAAATTTTTTGGGAATTACATTTCACTCTCAATTTGTATTTACAACTTGGTATACTACAGAATATATAAACATATTAAAAATATTGTTTTTGTTTTTGTTTGTCAGATCTACAAAGTTATTTGTTCAATTAGTTCTTAGATTAGATATACAGCACAAAAAGATTAAGTATTTTTTATTGTTACCTTTGAAGTGACAATTATGAATTTTAGAGAGTGTAAGTTAATTCTTCAAAA